>JASDQU010509191.1:17848-30083 GCA_032191745.1 Picea mariana | reverse complement strand
GACCTCCAACAAAATATTCCATGAAATATTCCAACGACTTAGGAATATGCTTGTACCAATGCGTCATGATAGTTTCTTGTTATAACTAACTTCAAATATATTATTTAATCTTGATTTAATGCAGTCTGTGAATAAAGGACCACGGTTAGACCAACCTAGGCCTATTTAATGGGCATGGAAACCAATTCCCAAACATGAATTTGCATGCCAATTCATTGAAGTTCATGCCAAGTTTGTGTTTTTCTCGATTTGTGTGCAAGAGGTGTCCCTAGTTTTGGGTTTTGTCTCATTTTGTGTGCCATAGAGTTCTTTGAGGGAAGTATAGGGTGTTTATACTCATTTTCTCATAATTTCGAGAGGAATTTGACGGTGATATATATTTTATGTAAAAATGCTATGTATGAAAAGTATTGGTCCAATTTTTCATGTATGAGACCCCTAGTCTCGTTATGCATGCAAAAAGGGGTCTTTAAGCACTGGTTCAGAACATAGTCAAGTTTCTACTCATTTTTCTCAGAATATTGTGAGGAATTGAGTGATGAACTTTGTTTCTGGGATTGAGCAACATAATTGAAGAGTGGCATCAAATTTGGCATTGTAAGCCCATTTTATTGTAATTTTGGCATTTTGAGAATTAATAAGAATAGTATATTTCTCTCTATTTTGGCACTCATTATTTCCGCAGGTTATATTTATCAGTTAATGAATTTTATGGATAAGTAAGACATTCACGTGATATTTTGCAAATAGTCAAATCGATCTTCAATTTCTTGAATTTGGTCGGATGTTTATGTGTATTTATGAACTAATTGACATATAAGGATTTTTGGGTTGAATTGGTATCAGAGTTTGTTGATATTTCGGATCAAGTTGGTATCAGAACTTGTTTGGCATTTCCATATCATATGGTATCAGAGCTATTTTTTATGTGTATTTTCATGTGAATTCTTACTCTAAAACTCAAGCTTGGTGAATGATCTGAAAAGATCTTTTAAATACTATGGTTAAGTTTTTAAAGCATGAGTTCATTAACCATTTAGGAATTGAAGAAAGACGAAGAAATTAATGATATAACATGGAATCCATAATAATATATTCATATCTGAAGGTAAGCACAAAGAATCAGCAAACCATAACAACAAAGTGGTTAACGGAGTTCAGCAATATCGCCTACGTCTTCGGGCCTTTGTCTCAATGGGTGAGGCTTTCTTATTTCTCTTCAAAGCTTCAAAAGTACATCAGAAAAGTTTCAAATGGATTACAAGCTGGTCTGAATGTGTTATTCTAGACCTCAAGAACCCAACACAACTGACAGCACTGAAAACGGTTGAGCGAAGCTCCCGAAATTGGCCCGCAAAGTTCCTCTCCTCAATGGCTTCCCTGCATAAAAATGTCCTTGGCTTCACAATTCTTCAACACTCCTATTCTAAACTTGTTTGGACTATAAAAAAACCTTTGATTTATATATATTCTGACTTGGGGTTCAAAATCCAACTTTCCCCCAACATTTTGGCCTCAGATTGGGCTTAGATCCCCTTCAGAGGGCCAAAAATCCTCAAAAATCACTAAAAATCAGCGAAAAATACACTAAAAAAAGGTAAAAACCCAAAATTTAAAAAAATATTTTCTTAAGCCCCTAGTTAGGGTGCGCAGCCCCCTTCATATGAGGACAATGTGTCCTAGTGCGAAAGGGGCACACCTCCCTTAGCTGGAAAAGGTGCTTAAGTTTAAATTTTTGAAAAAGTGGGTTTTTTTCTAAAGTACTAATTCGCCCTTTGTGGCCAGCTCATTGTGTTTAAGTCATTTGTAGAGGCAAGTCGTGGGATCGAATCCCATGGATTCCAACAATATAAATTTGATCTTTTTAAGGCCTTGACCATGGTGACATGTGGCACCCTTGGATTGGACCAAGTGTCAGCCCATGGTTGGTCAATCTTTTGCCACATGGACTAACGAAACTTTGACACTTGCCACTTGTCATCACCTGATGGCTGCCACTTGTCGAATTTAGAAGCTTCCACGTGTCACATGATGAATATTCCACGTTTCCCTTGACCAATTGATGTTTTACCTGTTTGACCCAAACTTCAGATTGCGATAACTTTTGCATACGGTCTCCATTTTTCGATCCGTTTGCGCCGCCGAAAATATTACGACGAGAAATTCGCAATCATGTTGTTTTCTTGAGCATTTGAGAAATTTTATTTTTGAGCCTTTCAAGATCCATTTGGATCACACCTCCCCACTAAAACCTTTTGGTCCTCCAAAAGGATATTAACTAGTCATCAAGTGCGGGATAGGCCACCCCACTTGTTCTTTGTCTTTAAAATATGTCATGTGCACATGTCTCGTCAAGATCAATTGCAAAACAACCATGACAACTGACAACATATTGTTAGGCACTTGTACTCTATCACATCTTACTGAATCCACTACCATCCATGTTGAAAACATTAGCAATGATAACATCATAAATATGACAACAAATGAGCTAATATGTTTGTAGTACTTGCACGACATTAGCTTATCTTGAAGCAAAGTATGATTGAACTTCCATTCTACAATCATCTCATGTTCATGCTTAAGATCAACTACTTGATTTGGCACAATTATAGGTGTGTTGCTTGCATGAGCCGCCTTCCTTAATTGTTCCATTGTTTGAAGAGATTGATTTGATTTTAAATGATGAGCATGTACAACATATTCATTACCTTCTTTGATTAAGTGATATTGATTATGTTCCCTGTAGAAGATTGCTTTGTGATCATACAAATAAGGACTGCCTAAGACCATTCCACAGTCATTGAGTGGCACCACATCACACGTTACCTCATCCACAAACTTTGATGAAATTGTAAACTTTAAAGTGCATTGCTTTGTTAAATGCAATTTATGATTGTTGCTTATCCATTTAAGTGAGTAAGGTTTATGATGCATCTGAGTGTTTAATCCCAATTGTTTAACCACTTCCTCTGAAATCAAGTTAGATTGAGATCCACTATCTATCATTGTGTCGACCTTAGTATGCTTCATTATGACCCTTATGTGAAACAATTTACTTCTAGAATCACATCCATCACCAATTTTACCTGTGAAACCAACCGCTGTGATTTTAGACTCATCACCTGAATCTGATCTCAAGTCTGTTGGTCGTGTTGTTGTTGCAATTGTTTGCCTCCCTTTCCTTTCTTTGAACCACTTCAATCTCTTCTCGGGATGCAACTGCCAACAATGGTCATCATCATGCCCTTCTTTCTTGCAATGCTTGCAAGAGATCTTCTCTTCCCTTCTTGTCACTAAATTTGCTTTCTTTCCATTCCCCTTCCTTTTGTCCTCTTTTCTTGAAGACGATTCCCCTGATACACCAACTCTTGTTTTCCCCGCCTCAATGTATGTTGCTTGAACAAAAACCTCATCAAGATTAGTAGGTCCAAACATAAATACAATGTTACGAATGTGTGTAGGTAAACCTCCTATATACTTCATAAGAGCTTCTTGGGTATGTAATCGAATGTCTAACATTAATGCCATATTATGAAATTCATTTGTGTATTCTTGCATTGTTTGTCCCTTTCTTAGTTTAAGACTTTGCCATTTAATTAAAGTCTTCTCTTTATAACCCAAAGGATAAAATTGTTTTCTGAGTGTAGAAATAAAATCTTTCCATGATGGAAATATAGTACCGACTTGTTGCATGCCATTTTGCAACTTGCTTTGCCACGAGATGAGTGTTGTGCCTGCAAGTCGAAACGATGCCAATATGATTTGAGTTGCCTCATCTTTGATTTGTTTCACACTACAATAAAATTCCATCTGTCTGACCCAGTTATCAAACCTCTCTGCATTGACTTCAACATCATACATGGGTAATTCAAACTTCACATCAAGCTTAAGTAAAGGCATATCATGTTTAAGTTTATGGGAATGTTTTCTTGCAGTGGATTTGGAACTTGTACTTGAAGAAGAAGAAGTTGATGGAGAAGAAGGAGGTGAAGGAGGAGTTTTAGGAGGATCCTCTCCTTCTTCACTTTTGGATTTTGAATATTCACCTAGAATCAGTCTCTTCCACCCCAAGTAATCAACATATAAAACCTTTTCCATCTCCGACATGGCAAAGAAGCTCTTTTGAAACTCTATCTCGTTATGAGAAGGTCCCTCTTCTGATGTGATATTCTCACTTTGAGGAGTTCTCTTTCTCGATCCAATCTCAAGATTCTCTTTGACAAGCTCACCTTCACCATGATTCATTTTTTCCCTGGTAATCATGCAAACTCAAAAACCAATCGTCAACCTGCTCTGATACCACTTGATCTGAAAAGATCTTTTAAAGACTATGGTTAAGTTTTTAAAGCATGAGTTCATTAACCATTTAGGAATTGAAGAAAGAGGAAGAAATTAATGATATAACATGGCATCCATAATAATATATTCAGATACGAAAGTAAGCACAAATAATCATAAAACTGTAACAACAAAGTTGTTAACGAAGTTCGGCAATATCGCCTACATCTTCGGGCCTTTGTCTTAGTGGGTGAGGCTTTCTTATTTCTCTTCAAAGATTAAAATTTACATCATGAAAGTGTCAAATGTATTACAAACTGGTATGAATGTGTTCTTCTAGACCTCAATAACACAACACAACTGACGGCACTGAAAATGGTTTAGCGAAGCTCCCGGAATTGGCTCGCAAAGTTCCTCTCCTTAATGGCTTCCCTACATAAAAATGTCTTTGGCTTCATATTTCTTCATCATTTCTCCTGTTTTGAACTTTTTTGGACTGTCAAAAACCTCTAGTTTATATATATTCTGAGTTTGGGGTCGAAATCCAACTTCCCCCGAACTTTCTGGCCTCAAATTGGGCTTAGATTCCCTCCAGAGAGCCAAAAATCCTCAAAGATCACTAAAAACAAGCTAAAAATCCATTAAAATAAGGTCAATACCCAAAATTTGGTCAAATATCTCGTTAATCCCCCAGTTCGGGCACGTTCCCCCCTTATGTGGTCATATAAGGGCCATGTGTCCTAGTGCCCAAGGGGCGCACCTCCCTTAGCTGGAAAAGGTGCTTAAGTTTAAATTTCTGAAAAGCGGGTTTTTTTCTAAAGTACTAATTTGCCCTTTGTGGCTAGCTTATTGTGCTTAAGTCATTTGAAGAGGCGGGTCATGAGATCGAATCCCATGGAGTCCAAAAATATAAATTTGACCTTTTTAAGGCCTTGACCATGGTGACATGTGGCACCCTTGGATTGGACCATGTGTCAGCCCATGGTTAGCCAATCTTTTGCCACATGGACTATCAAAACTTTGACACTTGTCATCATGAACCCTTGCCACTTGTCATGACCTAGTGATAACACATGTCATCACCTGATGGATTCCACTTGTCGAATTTAGAATATTCCATGTGTCACATGATGAATATGCCATGTGTCCCTTGACCAGTTGACTTTTTACCTGTTTGACCCAAACTTCAGATTGCGATAACTTTTGCATACAGACTCTGTTTTTCGATTCGTTTGCACCACCGAAAAGCTTACGAAGAGAAATTCGTGATCATGTTGTTTTATTGAGCATTTGAGAAATTTTATTTTTGAGCCTTTCAAGATCCATTTGGATCACACCGCCCCACTAAGACCTTTTGCTCCTCCAAAAAGATATTAACCAGTCATCAAGTGCGGGATAGGCCACCCCACTTGTTCTTTGTCATTAAACTCTATCCTGTGCACCTGTCTCATAAATATCAATTGCAAAACAACCATGACAACTGACAGCATATTGTTAGCCACTTGTACTTTGTCACATCTTACTAAAGCCACTACCATCCATGTTGAAAACATTAGCAATGATAACATCAGAAATATGACTCCAAATGAGCTAATATGTTTATAGCACTTGCACGACATTAGCTTATCTTGAAGAAAAGTATGATTGAACTCCCATTCTACAATCATCTCATGTTCATGCTTAAGATCAACTACTTGATTTGGCACAATTATAGGTGTGTTGCTTGCATGAGCCGCCTTCCTTAATTGTTCCATTGTTTGAAGAGATTGATTTTCTTTTAAATGATGAGCATGTATAACATATTCATTGCTTTCTTTGATTAAGTGATATTGATTATGTTCCTTGTAGAAGATTGATTTGTGATCATACAAATAAGGATTGCCTAAGACCATTCCACATTCATTGAGTGGCACCACATCACACGTTACCTCATCCACAAACTTAGATGAAATTGCAAACTTTAAAGTGCATTGCTTTGTTATATGCAATTTATGATTATTGTTTATCCATTTAAGTGAGTAAGGTTTATGATGCAAACTTGCCATGATGGAAATACATTACCTACTTGTTGCGTGCCATTTTGCAACTTGCTTTGCCACCAGATGAGTGTTGTGCCTGCAAGTCGAAGCGATGCCAATTTGATTTGAGTTGGTTCATCTTTGATTTGTTGCACACTACAATAAACTTCCATCTGTATGACCTAGTTATCAAGCCTCTCTGCATTGACTTCATTTTCATACATGGGTAATTCAAACTTCACATCAAGCTTAAGTAAAGGCATATCATGTTTATGTTTATGGGAATTTTTTCTTGCAGTGGACTTGGAACTTGTACTTGAAGAAGAAGAAGTTGATGGAGAAGAAGGAGGTGAAGGAGGAGGTTTAGGAGGATCCTCTCCTTATTCACTTTTGGCTTTTGAATATTCACCTAGAATCGATCTCTTCCGCTCCAAGTAATCATCATACAAAACCTTTACCATCTCCGACATGGCAAAGAAGCTTTTTTGAAACCCTATCTCGTTATGAGAAAGTCCCTCTTCCGATGCCATCTTCTCACTTTGAGAAGTTCTCTTTCTCAATCCAATCTCGGGATTCTCTTCGACAAGATCACCTTCACCACGATTCATCTTTTCCCTGGTAATCATGCAAACTCAAAAACCAACCGTCAATCTACTTTGATACCACTTGATCCGAAAATATCTTTTAAAGACTGTGGTTAAGTTTTTAAAGCATGAGTTCATTAACCATTTAGGAATTGAAGAAAGAGGAAGAAATTAATGATATAACATGGAATCTATATCAATATATGCATATCTAAAATTGAGCACAAAGAATCAACAAACCATAACAACAAATTTGTTAACGGAGTTCGGCAATATCGCCTACGTCTCCAGGCCTTTGTCTTAGTGGGTGAGGCTTTCTTATTTCTCCTCAAAGATTAAAAAGTACATCAGAAAAGTGTCAAATGGATTACAAACTTTTTGTATGTTTTATTATAAACCTCAAGAACCCAACACAACTGAAAAAACTGAAAATGGTTGAGCGAAGATCCCGTAATTGGCCCGCAAAGTTCCTCTCCTCAATAGTTTCCCTGCATAAAAATGTCTTTGGCTTCACAATTCTTCAATATTTCTCTTGTTCTGAACTTGTTTGGACTGTCAAAAACCTCTGGTTTATATATATTCTGAGTTGGGGTTCGAAATCCAATTTCCCCCCAACTTTTTGGCCTCATATTGGGCTTATATCCCCTTCAAAGGACAAAAAATCCTCAAAAATCACTAAAAATCAGCTAAAAATGCACTAAAATAAGGTCAAAACCCAAAATTTGGAAAAATATCTACTTAAGCCCCCAGTTAGGGTGTGCGCTCCCCTTCTGTGGTTATATGAGAGYCATGTGGCCTAGTTCCCAAGGGGCGCACCTCCCTTAGCTAGAAAAGGTGCTTAAGTTTAAATTTCTGAAAAGTGGGTTTTTTTCTAAAGTATTAATTCGCYCGTTGTGGCTAGCTCATTGTGCTTAAKTCATTTGAAGAGGCGGGTCATGGGATCGAATCCCATGGAGTCCAACAATACAAATTTTACCTTTTTAAGGTCTTGACCATGGTGACATGTGGCACCCTTGGATTGGACCATCTGTCAGCCCATGGTTGGCCAATCTTTTGCCACATGGACTATCGAAACTTTGACACTTGTCACTTGTCATGACCTAGTGATACCAAATGTCATCACTTGATGGCTTCCACTTGTCAAATTTAGAAGCTGTCACATGTCACATTATGAATATGCCACGTGTCCCTTGACCAGTTGACTTTTTACTTGTTTGACCCAAACTTCAGATTGCGATAACTTTTGCATACGGACTTCGTTTTTCGATCCGTTTGCCCTGCCAGAAAGCTTACGACAAGAAATTCGTGATCATGTTGTTTTCTTGACAATTTTAGAATTCTAGCCTTTCAAGATCCGTTTGGATCAATGAAGGATCATTTGAAGAGTACATTCCTGAGATTGGTTCGAGGAGTGCATTTCGTAATCAAGAAATGGCTTCAACAAAAGATAGGGATTCTTCTAATCCAAAACATTTAGGTAATAAAGATGCATTATTTTTTGTGAGCATGGTAATGAAAGCCATAGTGGAAGAAATGTACGAGGATTGAAAGAAGGCCAAGAGAACCGGTGGTAAAAGCAAAGGAAAGTTGCATAAATTCAAGAAGCAGTCGAACTAAAAAGAAAAGAAGAATCTTGTATGTTCTCATTGCAAGAAAAAAGGACATGATGAGAAGCATTGTTGGAAGTTGCATCCATAGTTGAAACCAAATTGGGCTCAACCTAGGAAGGGTAAAAAGAGGACCATGACCATAGTGCAAGATCTTGGATTAGATTTTGAGGATGAAACTAAGGTTATAGCTATTGTTATCACAGGTAAATCTTTTGTTGCAAGTTTCAGTTCATGTGCTTCTTCTGGAAAGGATAATGTAATTCTTGATGGAAGGAAAAGAAAAGAATTGCTTCATTTATGAGTTAGCTCAAAACATACTAAGATTGATACACTTCTTGATAATGGATCACAAGTGAATCTTATTTCAGAGCAAGTTGTTCAAAATTTGGGATTGGAAACTAGGCCGCAATTCAGACCGTATCCTTTGGGTTGGATTTGTGATAATGCTCAGGTACATATAACTAAGCAATGAAAGTTATGGTTTGCGATCACATCCAGTTTCATTGATGAGATAGAGTTAGACGTTGTTCCATTTGAAATTTGTGGGATGGTTTTCGGAAGTCCATACCTGTATGACAGGAAGGCTATTTTCTATAGGGAACAGAATAAGTATCATCTTTTCAAGGATGGGATTGAGTTCATTGTGAGAGATCATAAGATGAAGGCGAATTTGACAGTTGTCACTACAGGACACGTGAAAATTCTAGTTGATGCTAGTATCGAGGATCCATATTTACAGCCTATGGTTCAAAGTAGAACAAGTCCTTTGGTTGATGTTGTTCATGTTAAGAAGGACAAATATATTGATGGTTCATCTCTTTCACTTTTGTATATTCAGTTTTGTTGTTTAGTTTATTACTAATCATTAGAATATGGTTGGCTACTGCAACAATGGATGGCAGAGTTTGTGAATTTAAGACAATGGTTAACTTGGTCAACAATGTTGTTTCAATCTTCATTATGGTCGTAATGAGTCAAGTGCTCGTTATCCAAGCAGGATGGATGGATGATACTAGACAAGTGAGGTGAATTCATTCTTACTTCATTTATGAATGATCTATACTTATGGAGGTCCAAAAGTTCTTTAGTGGGGAGGTGTTATCCATGAATATCTGGAATGCTCAAAGAGGTCTAGGAGGATCCAGAACGCTCAAAAGTGGTCCAGGAGGATCCAAAATGCTCAAAAATTGATCTTCTTAGATTCTATCAAAAACTACTTCATTGCATAGAGCTTCGTGATATCTTTCCAACGGTGCAAAAATCACCTCAAACAGAGTTCATATGAAGAATTTATGGTCGGTCAAAGTTTTGGTCATACATGCAAAATGGGGGGTGCCACGTGGAAAGCCCACAGGTTGCCACATGGCCTTTCCATACAGGTCGTACAACTAAGAGCTGGCGTCAGGAGGATGACGTGGCAACATGAGAGGCTACCATGTGTCACTCATTTTTGGCATTTTCGGGCTCCCACGTGGACCAATAAAAAAAAGTGCCACGTTCATTTGTACGATGATGTGGCGGTATAGTGATCAAGGTGACGTTATAGTCTAGTCAACGGACAAATCAGATCCATATTCACAGTTGGCAGTGAGGTAGAAGATCCATACAATAGGTGGACCAATCAGAGAGTGCCACATGGAACTCTCCTATTGACCAATAATGGCTAAGGGAGAATAAAATTTGTTCCCCATGAGAAACAAACTCATGAGGAATAATCCAACGACTTAGGAATATGCTCCTACCAACGATCCATGATGGTTGTTTGTTATAACTAACTTGGAATATATTATTTAAGGATGATTTAATGCAATCTAAGAATAAAGGGCGACGGTTAGCCCAACCTAGGCCTATTTAATGGGCATGAAAATCAATGCTCGAGACATGAATTTGCATGCCAAAACATTCAAGTTCATGCCAAGTTTGGATTTTTCTCGATTTACATGCAAGAGGTGTCCCTAGTTTTGGGTTTTGTCTCGTTTTGCATGCCATAGAGTTTTTTGAGGGAAGTATAGGGTGTTTATACTCATTATTTTCATAATTTCGAGAGGAATCTAATGGTGATGTCTATTTTATGTAAAAAATCTTTGTATGAAAAGTCTTAGTCCAATTTTTCATGTATGAGACCCATAGTCTCATTATGCGTGCAAAAAGGGGTCTTTAAGCACCGGTTCAAAACATAGTCAAGTTTATACTCATTTTTCTCAGAATTTCGTGAGGAATTCAGTAATGACCTCTATTTTTGGGATTGAGTAGCAGAATTGAAGATTGACATCAAATTTGGCATTGTAATCCCATTTTGTTATAATTTTGGCATTTTGAGAATTAATAAGAGCGGTCTATTTCTCTCTATTTTGGAAGTCATTATTTCCACGGGTTATATTTATCGGTTAATGAAGTTTATGGATAAGTAATGCATTCACATGATGTTTTGCAAATAGTCAAGTCGATATTCAATTTTCTGAATCTGGTCAAATGTTTATGTGTATTTATGAACTAATTGACATCTAAGGATTTTCAGGCTGAATTGGTATCAGAGTTTGTTGAAATTTCAGATCAAGTTGGTATCATAACTCATTTGATATTTTCAAATCACAAAGTAACCCTCACTAGGATAGGAAGTTATATGCTCCATACAAGATATCTTCAAACCTGAGACAGGTTGCTGCCATTTCTAGATATACACAAAAACAATTGTCGTGTGCTTATTCCTTCAAGCACCCACAAGAATTTCACTATTGCTTTATAGATATGCAGAGGTCTCCTTGCAGATATAACAGATATACTCCACCAAACTATTGTGTACGTGAAAGTGTTCTCCCTCTCATAGTGCAAGCTCTAATACCAAGTTAAAAATCTCTATCTCCAACACCTAGATAATTTACTACGTTGTGTTTTTCCTTGTTGATAACAAATTACAGCACACAAAATAAAATGTACTAGCTGGAAATAAAACAACAGAAGCAAAAAACTAGAAACCAAACTTCACACAACACACAGAAAACTTGCCCTTCAAACTAGTTTTTCAATAAATAATAACTGCGAGCTTACAAGGGCTTCCAAACTGGGAAATCTTCCCATTGAGAATAGAAACAGAAAAATACAACAAACTCCTGCAACCTAGCAACTATGTCGCTATTGTACGGCCTTGTACTGGCGTCATGTACTATCTTGTACGCACCTTGTACTACTTGCAAACACGTATGTATGTGTTTGTTTCCACATGTATGTATACGCTCCCAACTACTGGTCTAGCGTGTATGTACGTGCCCTAATGCACTTGTGCGGTGTGTATTTACATGCCATGGACTCATGTCTGTTGTGTACAACGTTGCTCTATCTCCAAGATGTGTCTTCTCCTTTCACCTTGGCTGTCTTTTATAATATTGAGTTGAATCCTAACCCTAATCTCCAAAGTAATCAATGATTGAGATTAGATCTCACCTCACTTGAGATCAATGAATAAGACTAATTTAATTCACTAATGTTAATAACCTTAGCATTTCATTAAATTAAACTTACATTAATTATAAGAAGATAGTCACTTTAATAATTCCTTTAATTAAAGTGAATTTACAAATCTTCGAAAAGGTCCTTTGGACTAATTCCACACGTCTAGACACTTAAACCTGTGTGGAAGTACATGTCCAATGCTACGAACATCAACACCAACAAGCTTCCAAACTTAGCAGTTGAGCCTTGAGGTTTGAGGTGGAAATTGTTTTCTATTATGAGCTGGAAAAAA
>JASDQU010509190.1:17003-40666 GCA_032191745.1 Picea mariana | reverse complement strand
CTGAACTCGTGTTGGCTAGCTGAGGATGGCTTTAGTGCCATTGTTCTTGCAGTCTGGAATGACCCTAAATTCAGGAGTGAATTGGGTATCCAACAGTATTTCTCCTGGAAGTTAAAGGAGCTAAAATCGCAAATAAAACTCTGGGCCTCTCACCACAGGCGATCCGCTGTCCACCGTTTGCAGGAGCTGGAGAATAGTATAAAGGATCTACAACTCATTGACCTCTTGGATGCGCCATCGGGAAACGGACAGAAACAACTACAGGATTACGAATTTGAGAGGAATGAGCTCCTACTTGATGATGAAGCCCTCTGGTGGCAACGATGCAGAGTAAAGTGGATTAAATGTGGTGATTTAAATACTAAATACTTCCACAGATTCGCCAGTAACTCCAGAAACAATAAGCACATATGGGAAATCTCGGACGATTCTGGAACTTCTTTCAATGGACAACAAGATATCAAAGATGCTGCCACTCGCTTTTTCAAATCAACCTACGAGGCTATCCCATATCCAAATCTACAGGAACAGGTTGATGTGGCTCAATTTTTTCCTCGGTCGGTCACCATTGAGGACTCTACTTTTCTAGATAGACCTTGTACTCTTCTAGAAATTCAGACTGCATTAAAATATTTTACCTTGGAAAAAAGTCCAGGCCCCGATGGTTGAACCGTCGAATTCTACTTGCACTTCTTCGATCTAGTGGGGAAAGATCTCTTGGAACTTGTTGAAGACTCCAGACTGCATGGTAAATTCACTAGTGCTATAAATTCAACTTTTTTTACTCTCATCCCAAAAGTTAACCATCCAGTAACCTTTGGAGACTATCGATCGATTTCACTCTACAATCTTTGCTACAAACGTATTACAAAGATTATCTCCATCAGAATCAAACCTATTCTCTCGAGAATGTTTTCATCCGAACAACTTGGTTTCCTAAAGGGTTGTCAAATTCTTGATTCTATAGGCACCACTCAAGAATTCTTACACAGTATAAAGAGGAAAAAATTATCTGCGTTGATTCTCAAATTGGATCTAAAAAAGGCATTCGACTGCATACACTGGAACTTTCTCTACTTGATTTTAATTTAGTTTGGCTTCAATCAAAATACTATAAAATGGATTATGGGCTGCGTCACCATTGCAAACTTTGCAGTGCTCATAAATGGGGAACCAACAAATTTCTTCCACAGTGGCAGAGGACTGCAGCAGGGCTGTCCTCTATCTCCGCTCCTTTTAATCCTAGTCATGGAAGGCCTTAGCCTCCTATTAAAAAAAATCCAAGCGGAAGGCAGGATTACAGGGTTAAAAGTTTCTAGAGTTGTGAAAATCCTACACCTCTTTTTTTTCAATGATGTCCTTATCATGACAAATGCCAGCCTGAATGAATGGAGGGAAATTTCCAGAATATTAAAATTTTTCTGCTCGGCCTCGGCCCTTCTTATTAAGTGGACTAAATCCACTTTCCATTTTGACAATGTACGGGAGCAAAACATGGAACTCTTGAAGAATATTTTTCCATATAGCTATGTCCATTTATCTCTTGGCCTCAAATATCTCAGATACTTCATCAAGGCCAATAATTACAAGGCATCGGATTGGGATTGGTTAATTGCAAAGGTGGAAAGAAAAGTGAGCCACTGGTGCAATAGATGGCTCTTGCAAGGCATCGGATTGGGATTGGTTAATTGCAAAGGTGGAAAGAAAAGTGAGCCACCGGTGCAATAGATGGCTCACCATTGGGGGATGCTTCACCCTCATCAAATATGTCCTTGAGGGACAACCTATTTACTAGATGGCACTTTCTTCCATCCCAACTTCTGTTTTGGACAAGCTCGGGAAGCTCACATACAATTTCCTCTGGTCTGGTAGCTTGGAACAACACAAAATTCACCTCTGCAATTGGGAGTCGATTGCAAATCCGAAACCCATGGTAGGCTAGGGCATAAAGAATTTTTTCAAATTCAACCAAGCATTGGCCTCTAACTCCCTGCGGGCCTTAACATCTAGCGGCATTCGGAGAAAAGTCATAAAACATAAATATTTGCCCTTCACCACAGTGGCCTCTTGGCTCAGTTCTGGGCATCCTTTTGATAAAAATGTTTCAAGAACATGGAGGATCATCACAAAATTAGCTCATTGGATCACAAAGTGGCTTTGCTGGAATCTGAGTTCTGGCCATTCCATCGTTGTTGGAAGGGACCAAATCATTGGTCTGGGTAACGCCTCCTTCCTCTTTGCTCCGTTAATCACACATTTAAATTCTCAAAACACTTTTTTCCTCTATCAATCTCAACTCTCCAATGATTAAGACATCCAGGACGCTGGCTGGAAAGCTGGCAGCGATTTTGATCTTTCTCCGGAGCTAAATTTAGAATGGGAAAACTATTGTTCAGAACTTTCGCATGCGAGCATTACCCTTACAAATTCGATGGACCAACTACTGTGGGATGGTGGAAACAAATCTGGAAATATCTTTGTACATAACCTTTATTCGACTATTGCAAACTTGACTTGGTTACACAATATTTATGGTTGGCGCAAGTAGTTGTGGAGCTAGAAAATTCCACTCAAAATTAAACTTTTCACCTGGATTTCGCTGGAACACAAAATCCCCACCTGGGATTCACTTAAGAAAAAGGGGTGGATGGGCCTAAGCATCTGTCAACTTTTTCACATGGATGCAGAGACAGCGGACCATCTCTTCACACATTGTCAGTTCTCTAGGAACGTCTGGGACAAAATCGCACAGGTCTTACAACCAAAAACTGTTTGGATAGGGCATACCATTTCCTCTTACTTAGACCATGGACATCTTTTGAAAAAGATTATAAATCTCTTCCTCCTCTGGTTTTTTGGTTTATTTGGCTAGCTCAGAATCTCAAAATTTTTGAAAACAAGACAACAACATCTATTGTTGTTGCTTTCAAAGCCATTGGAATTTTTAAAAACTGGAAATATATTTACCCGGTCACTAGTAAAAAAATACATTAGTTAGATCATGTTTCTCAAATAATTACTCGACCGGGTGGTTTGATGGTGCAACACAACAATTTGGATCTTTGAGTGGTGCAGACGGACTAATACAACTTAGTATAAACTCAGTTTACAAATGGACTCTTTGTTGCGGCCCAGGCACCAAAACAAGGGCAGAATTAATGGGTGCCTGGGCAACACTTCACTTGGCCTCCAGACTTCACATAGAGAAACTTCCTATGATCGGGGACTCCAAAGTAATTATCAACTGACTGAATAATCAAGGGAATTTACAAATCAACACTCTCTTGGCGTGGAAATATAGAATCAACATTCTCAAGCGTCTTTTCAAGGATCTGTCATACTCACACTCCTCTCGAGAATACAACACGGAAGAAGAACTCCTTTCAAAGTCAGCATTATTGGGACAGGTAGGAGTGCTCTTTTTCAGCCATCCGCTGGATGGCCACGAGGGACCTAGGCTTGCTATTAAAGTTTTCTAGGACTAGTAAAAACGTTTTGTCAGCAATTTCTGCATAATTTCATCCATATTTTTGAGTCTGCATTTTGTATCTTTCAACTTACAACATTCCTTTGCTTATTGATCTCTTCGCCAGAATATTTTGGCATATGAATGCCCAAAACCCGATGAAATATTTGGTTGGTTTGGCAATTACCATCCATAGAATGCACTGATTGTGAGAACACATTATATTCTCAAATATAATAGAGCAATTTTTTCATCTGGAAAAAAAATCCAAAGTATGTGAACCATAAAAAAATATTACAAGTTGGTAATCAGAAATGCAAATTTGAATCACTAGAGATCAATCAAAAATATCATTGCATAAAATCAACAATCTTTTGTGGGTTATGACATTAAAAAGAGTATCATTTATCCTCAAGTCACAAGTCACCCATGTTGTGCTAAAGTATTTGTGACCTTCATCATACTTTTATGGAATAGTTGTAATATGTAAGACAACATTGTATGCTAAAGTATTTGTGACCTTCATCATACTTTTATGGGATAGTTGTAATATGTAAGGCAACATCGTAGAAGGGCAATTGAACTTAAATGGACAATGTAAGAAGGGTGGGTGCATTTTTGGTTAACTTAGACAATTGTCAACCAAATCACCTCTCCTTCATAAATTTTTCCATATCCAAGCTAATTTCATATTTTACACTATGTATAAAACTAGCATATAATTGCAAATCAACTATCCGTAATGAATTTTTCCATATTCAAACTAATTTCATATTTCACACTATGTATAACACCATTTAATTGCTTTGGAATTTTATAGCAATCCAACTTTCCATAAGGTTAAATGTAATTTGCTACTTCAATTGTAAAGTAAATATATGTAATATTTTTCATTTTCATTAATGATATTTCCTTATCATTTCTACTATGTCATAGTGTTTTTCCATTGTATGAGTTTCATAATCAATTTATTGGTTATAATTTTGTTGTGTTACTTTCATTAAACAATAAAATACTTGAAAAAATCGGTTATAATTTTGTTGTATAATTTTTATTAATCAATAAAATACAAGAAAATCACATAAATGTGAGGATTTTGATTATATTGTATGTGTTTATCTTTCCTTTAATTCTAAGAGTTTGAGTTTTGATTACATTGTATATGTGTTTATCTTTCCATTAGTTTTAAGGGTATATGTGTTTATCTTTATATACGTGTTTGAGTTTTGAGTTTTGATTACTTTATATACGTGTTTGTGTTTCCTTTAACTTCGAGAGTTTCGAATTAAAAATCCGTGCTTGTACCTTATGGAGCTGAAAAAATAAAGTACAAATGTACATCCTTTTTGTTTTTATTTTCACTCATCCAACGAACCTTATAAAGTTTTGAAACGATATTTATAAAATTTGATTTTATATAAACATGGAAATGGTAAGTATATAGAGGGGAAGATGTTATATAATGAAGATAATTATCACCATTAAAAATCTATGTTAAGATAGTGATTTGGTTTCATCATTTTTTTTATTTTTTTTCTAAATAGGTTTCCTAATCAAATTATTAATGTTTAATTTTAGTATAAGTTATTTGATAAATTAAATAGTTTGATTGACATAATCATGTGAATCAAATTATTAATGTTTAATTTTATTATAAGTTATTTTATAAATTAAATAATTTGATTGACAACTCCCAAGGTATAGTTTAGTTGGTGATGAATTGCATTATTAAGGCACTCTGTTATGTGAGGTCATTGAATCGAACCTCGACTTACTCGTGTATCGTACTTGGGGCATGTTGTTGTGCACCTAGAGGTTAATGTGGTGGCTGTCGGAATCAACCCTGTATCACATGGGTATGAGCCCGACCTAGTTGTTGATTCCACCAACATTAAAAAACAATAATTTGATTGACTTAATCAAGTGAGTTGAAGACAAAGTGGTTAGAGGCATTAGACAATGAAGTAAGTGATTTACCTTATCAAATTATTAATATTCTAAGTACTCTATTTGTTAAATTATTAATGTTAAATCTTTACTAATTCTTAAAATTAAATAATTTAATTGACATGACCATGTAATTTGGAAAAAAAAAAAGGTTAAAGGTGTTATAAACTAATGTAAGAGTATTAGAATATGTTGTCTAAATTGATTAAAGATAAATATAAAAAACTACACCCAATCACATCAAAATTGTTGGCCTTAATCTAGTAACCAATTACAAGTGTCAAGTGAGCATCCAAATATATTGTTTAAATTGAATGGAAGGCATTAATGAAAACTACACAATTATGACGATGACGATGATGATGATGATGGCGATGGTGATGATGATGGTGACGATGACGACCATGATGACGATGATGATGGAAATGAAGATGATGATGATTACAGTGACGATGACAATGACAATGATGATGATAATGACAATGACGATGTTGATGAATACGACGATGATGATGACGATGATGACAACGATGATTATGACAACACCAATGATGATGACAATGACGATGACAACAAAAATGATGTTGATGTGACGATGATGATGACGATGACGATGAGGACAATAATGAGGATGATGATGATGATGATGATGACGACGACGACGACGACGACGACGATGATGATGACGATGATGACAATGGCGATGATGATGACGATGGCGATGATGATGAAGAAGACAATGACGATGATGATGATGGAAATAATGATGACAATGATGACGACAACGACAATGAAAATGATGGTGACAAAAATGATGATGACGATGACAATGACGATGACGAAAATGATGACGATGATGACAATGATGATGACGACGATGATGATGATGATGGTGACGATGATGATGATGATGACGACGAAGATGATGAGGATGAGGATGATGATGAGGAGGAGGAGGAGGAGGAGGAAGACGACGACGATGATGATGATGATGATGACGACGATGATGATGATGACAATGATGACGATGATGTTGAGGATGATCATGATGATCATGATCATGATGATGACGATGATGATCATGATGATGATAGTGAGGATAATGATGATGATGAGGATGATGACGACGACGGTGACAATTATGATGATGACGACAACAATGAGACGATGATGATGATCACGATGACAATGATGACGATGATGAAGATGAGATGATAGTGATGATTATCATGAGATGATAATGATGATGATGATGATGACAATGAGGGATGAGGAGGAGGAGGAGGAGGATGACGATGACGATGATGACGATGATTACAACGATGATGATGACGATGACGATGACAATGATGATGATGATGACGATGATGGTGGTGATGATGATGATGATGACGTCGACGATTATGATGATTATGAGACAATGATGATGACGATGATGATGATGATGAATATGAATTTGAAGATGATAATGATGAGGATGACGATGATGATGAATGACAACGATGACAGCGACGAGAACAAGAACGACAATGAGGATAAGGACGGTGAAGACAATGATGATGATGATGATGACGACGACAATGAGGATTATGATGATGACAATGACAACAAGGATGATGATTCTCGAAAATCATTAAGAGAAGTGTTCCAAGATCACCATAGTTTATTGACTTAAAAGGTTAGGAAGGTTGGTAGTGTCACAAATATTTTGGAGTTGAGATCTAATCTCGATATATGTTGGACATTATAAGAGAAAGTTATCTTCATATTCAACCCACTTAGTGTCACAAAGGTGATAGACTCTTTCATCCCACAGCATTTTGGGAATTGACCATCACCTAATTTCACTATGAAACTCATGAGAATTTGTTTTATGAGTATTTTTTATTATTATATTTCCCCCACAGTATATAGCGNTTCATTTGACTTAAAAATTTGGGTTCAAATCTTATGTTGAACATACCAAATAGAAAAACTTATCTCTCTCTATAATAAAAAATCATTTTTCTCATATTTGATTAGTCAATAGGTTTAGAGTCATATGGGAAGCTTCACATAATTCGAGGTTTAAAATTGATTGATAGATATATTATGTCCTATTGGTAATATCTTATCTTCGTGCTTACGAATTGAAAAATATTTGGCACGTGTTGTCAATTGTCACCTAACACGCCTGTTTCGGTCATCATTGAATGACAAGAAATTTCCTTACAAGGTACTCTAGCTTTTGTGTCTAAAGAATATACCCATCAATGATTAAATGAAATTTACAACCAAACACAGTGAATGCATTTCCTTTCTCAACTAATGAAGACGAGCATGAAATTATTCATCGCCTCTCTTTTTATTGCAGGTTTGTTCTTTTCCTTATTGAATATGCACATAGATTTCTGACTTTTACAGGATTTTTGTGAAATGTACCAAATTTGGGTAATGGGGAGGATCCCGATTCTACTAACTTTTTTCACACATCCTTTGCATTAATTCAAGATTTGTGTTTTTTTCTCAAAAATATTTTTTATATCACTTTAATTAGGGTTTAGTTTTCCCAATAAACGTGTTCGCTCTTCTTGAATTTGGAGTGACTTTGGAAAGTAGATACCATTATCGTAGTCACTAAGCAGGAGTACTTTCATATCTTGTTAAATTTGTTTACAAAATTATGATATTTTGTACGAGTTAGATTTTAATTTATATATTTATATTAAATTTAGATTTATTAATTAGTGTAATATTTAAATTTATATATTTCTATATTAAATTTTAATTTATTAATTATTTTTTAAAATATTACGAGGTAGATGAATTTATCGTGGTGTGTATATATTTTAATGTTTAGTATCATATAAATTACTAATTAAAACTGTCACATTTAAATTTATATATTTTTATATTTATATTAAATTTAGATTTATTAACTAGTGTAACATTTAAATTTATATCCCTCGGATGGGGTGCCAAGTCGATAGCATGCAGAGCCTAGTATTAAAGGAGCATGTCTTCGCCCTCACGCCTCGTTCTCGTATGGAGGGTAGAATTCAAGGTACTTCGGAGCAGGTTCGACATCTCCCTTGTGAAGGGTTAATGGTGCCTTCAGTGCACCATGGCTGGTGGATGAAGATGGGTATGGGAGGCTTGCGCAAGGTCATTTCAACTCCCTTGGTGCCCCTCCACTTCCTCTGGGTATGTTACGATTCCTCCCACTCGGCTCAACTATTGCATTTCGGCGTTGCTCCTGTCATTCTCTCATCTTTGTGATTTCTCAATCCGCTTACAGTCTAGTTTATCCTCACCGCCATGCACGGGACCGTGGTAAGCCTAAGAGAGGGCCTTCCTGGTACAACTATGCTTCCATGCAACGTCAAATTCACAGGTTTGCATAGGATTGTTCGACCTCTCTTATTTGTCGAGATGGGGAGCGAAATATGCCTCCAATGGCCATTGTAAAGGAGGAGATTCTAGAAGAGCCAATTATGGTTCTGTCGGACTCCCTCCTCTACACAGTCCTAGACCCCCGTGACCCACCTAACACCAATCACTCTGTCTCTGTTGCAGCATGCGCCTCAGACTAGGCGACTTGCATAATTCAGGGAGATATTTTTTTGACCGACTGCCCAATAGAGCCTCCACCACCCTCCTCAACTCCAGACCAAATCCAAATTTGAATCACTAGAGATCAATCAAAAATGTCATTTCATAAACTCAACAATCAATTGTGGGTTGTGAAATTGAAAAGAGGATCATTTATCCTCAAGTCACAAGTCACCCATGTTGTGCTAAAGTATTTGTGACCTTCGTCATATTTTTATGGGAACGTTGTAATATGTAAGGCAACATTGTATGCTAAAGTATTTGTGGCCTTCGTCATACTTTTATGGGATAGTTGTAATATGTAAGGCAACATTGTAGAAGGCCAATTGAACTTAAATGGACAATGTAAGAAGGGTGGGATGAATTTTTGGATAAATCATACAATTGTCAACCAAATCACCTCTCCTTAATGAATTTTTCCATATGCACACTAATTTCATATTTCACACTATGTGTAACACTAGCATGTAATTGCCTATCACCTCTCCTTAATGAATTTTTCGATATCACACTAATTTCATATTTCACACTATGTATAACACTAGCATGTAATTGATTTGGAATTCTATAGCAATCCAACTTTCCTTAAATGTAATTTGTTACGTAAAGTAAATATATGTAATATTTTTCACTTTCATTAATGATATTTCCTTATCATTTCTGCTATAACATAGTGTTTTTCCTTTGTGTGAGTTTCATAATCAAATTTATTGGTTATAATTTTGTTGTATGATTTTTATTAATCAATAAAATACAATAAAATCGCATAAATGTGAGTTGTTGTACGATTTTTATTAATCAATAAAATACAATAAAATCGCATAAATGTGAGAGGATTTTGATTATATTGTATGTGTTTATCTTTCCTTTAATTCAAAGAGTTTGAGTTTTGATTACATTGTATATGCGTTTATCTTTCCTTTAGTTTTAAGGGTTTGAAGTATGATTACTTTATATACGTGCTTGTCTTTCCTTTAACTTCAAGAGTTTAGAATTAAAAATCCGTGCTTGTAGCTTATGGAGATGAAAAAATAAAGTAAATGTACATCCTTTTTGTTTTTTATTTTCACTCATCCAAAGAAACTTATAAAGTTTTGAAATGATATTTATAAAATTTGATTTTATATAAACATGAAGACAGTAAGTATATAGAGGGGAAGATATTAGATAATGAAGATAATTATCACCATTACAAATCTATGTTAAGAAATTGATTTGGTTTCATCATTTTTTTTTTCGTTTTTCTAAATGGGTTTTCTTAATCAAATTATTAATGTTTAATTTTATTATAAGTTATTTGATAAATTAAATAGTTTGAATGACATAATCATGTGAATCAAATTATTAATGTTTAATTTTATTATAAGTTATTTTATAAATTAAATAATTTGATTGACATCTCTCGAGGTATAGCTCAGTTGGTGATGGATTGCACTATTAAGGAACTCTGTTATGTGAAGTCATTGAATCGAACCTCGACTTACTCATGTGTCATACTTGGGGCATGTTGTCATGCACCTAGAGGTTAATGTGGTGGCGGTCGGAATCAACCCTGTATCACGTGAGTACGACCCGACCTAGTTGTTGATTTCACCAACATTAAAAAACAATAATTTGATTGATTTAATTAAGTGAGTTGAAGATAAAGTGGTTAGAGGCATTAGGCAATGAAGTGATTTACCTTATCAAATTACTAAAATTCTAAGTACTCGATTTGTTAAATTATTAATGTTAAATCTTTACTAATTTTTAAAATTAAATAATTTAATTGACATGACCATGTAATTCGGGAAAAAAAGGTTAAAGGTATTATAAACTAATGTAAGAGTATTATAATATGTTGTCTAAATTGGTTAAAGAGCAATAATAAAAACTACACCCAAACACATCAAAATTGTTGGCCTTAATCTATTAACCAATTACAAGTGTAAAGTGAGCATCCAAATATATTGTTTAAATTGAATGGAAGGCATTAATGAAAAATACACAATTATGACGATGATGATGATGATGGTGATGGTGACAATGATGATGGCGATGGTGACGATGATGATGATGATAGTGACAATGACATTGACGATGATGATGATAATGACAATGACGATGTTCATGACTACGACTATGATGATTACGATGATGAAAACAACATTTATGATGATGTGACGATGATGATAACAACAATAATTTTGATGATGATGTGACGATGATGATAACAACAATAATTTTGATGATGATGTGACGATGATGATGACGACGATGATGGCGATGACAATGACAATGAGGACAATGAGGAGGAGGAGGAGGAGGAGGAGGATGACGATGATTTTGATGACGATGAAAATGATGACGACGATGATGATGATCACGATGATGACAATGATGATGATGACGATAATGATGATTACTATGATGATGATGATGATGATGACGGAAATGACGATGATGATGATGATGATGACGATGATGATGATGACAACGATGACTACAATGAAAATGAAAATGATGATGATGAAAATGATGACGACGATGACAATGATGATGGTAATGATGATGATGATGATGATGGTGACGATGATGATAATGATGACAACGACGATGATGAGGATGAGGAGGATGATGATGATGATGATGATGACAATGACGCTGATGACAATGATGATGATGATGACAATGATGTTATGATGATGATGATGATGATGATGATGATGATGATGATGGTGAGGATAATAATGATGATAAGGATGATGACGACGATGATGAAAATGATGATGATGACGATGATGATGACAACAATGAGACGATGATGAAGATGAGACTATAGTGATGATGATCATGAGATGATAAGGATGATGATGATGATGACAATGACGAATGATAAGGAGGAGGAGGATGATGATGATGATGATGATGGCAACGATGATGATGATGACGACAATGATGATGATGATGACGATGATGATGGTGATGATGATGATGATGATGATGATGACGATGATGATGATGATGACTATGATACGATGATGATGATGACACAATGATGACGACGATGATGATGATGATGAAGATGAAGATGATAATGATGAGGATGACGATGATGATGAATGACGACGATGACAGCAACGAGGACAAGGACAACAATGAGGATAAGGACGTTAAAGACAATGATGATGATGACAATGACGAGGATGACGAGGATGATGATGATGACAACGATGATGATGACAATGACGAGGATGATGATGATGACAACGATGATGATGACAATGATGACAATGACTATGATTCTCGAAAATCATTAAGAGAAGTGTTCCAATATCACTATAGTTTATTGACTTAAAAGGTTAGGAAGGTTGGTGGTGTCACAAAAATTTTGGAGTTGAGATCTAATCTCGGTATATGTTGGACATTCTAAGAGAAAGTTCTCTTCATATTCAACCAACTTAGTGTCACAAAGGTGATAGACTCTTTCATCCCACGACATTTTGGGAATTGACCATCACCTAATTTCACTATGAAACTCATGAGAATTTGTTATTATGAGTATTTGTTATTATTATATTGCCTCCCACAATATATAGGGTTAAGTTTCCTTTGAATTTCACATAATTTTTCATTTGACTTAAAAATTTGGGTTCAAATCTTATGTTGAACATACCAAATAGATACAATTATCTCTCTATAATAAAAAATCATTTTTTCTCATCTCTGATTAGTCAATAAGTTTAGAGTATTATGGGAAGCTTCATGTAATTCGAGGTTTAAAATTGATTGATAGATATATTATGTTTTGTTGGTAATATCTTATCTTCGTTCTTACGAATCAAAAATTATTTGGCACGTGTTGTCAATTGTCACCTAATGCGGATGTTTCGGTCATCGTTGAATGACAAGACATTTCCTTACACAGTACTCTAGCTTTTGTTGCTAAAGAATTTACCCATCAACGATTAAACGAAATTTACGACCAAACACCGTGAATGCATTTCCTTTTTCTCAACTAATGAAGATGCGCATGAAATTATTCCTCGCCTCTCTGTTTATTGCAGGTTTGTTCATTTCCTTAATGAAGATGCACATGGATTTCTGACTTTTACAGGATTGTTGTGAAATGTACCAAATTTGGGTAATGGAGAGGATCTCGATTCTGCTAACTTTTTTACACATCCTTCGCATTAATTCGCAATTTGTGTTTTTTTTCTCAAAAATACTTTTGATATCACTTTAATTAGGGTTTAGTTTTCCCAATAAACGGGTTCACTCTACTTGAATTTGGAGTGACTTTGCAAAGTAGATACCCTTATCGCAGTCACTGAGCAGGAGTACTTTCATATCTTGTTAAATGTGTTTACAACATTGTGATATTTTTGTACAAGTAAGATTTTAATTTATATATTTATATTAAATTTAGATTTATTAATTAGTGTAATATTTAAATTTATATATTTCTATTTAAATTTAAATTTATTAATTATTGTTTAAAAGATTATGAGGTAGATAAATTTATCGTGGTGTGCATATATTTTAATGTTTAGTATTATATAAATTGTTGATTAAAATTGTAACATTTAAATTTATGTATTTATATATTTATATTAAATTTAGATTTATTAACTAGTGTAACATTTAAATTTATATCCCTCAGATGGGGTGTCATGTCGATAACATGCAGAGCCTGGTATTAAAGGATCATGTCTTCGCCCTCATGCCCAGTTCTCATATGGAGGGTATCATTCAAGGCGCTTCAGAGCAGGTTCAACATCTCCCTCGTGCAGGTTTAATGGTTCCTTTAGTGCGCCATGGCTGGTGGATGATGATGGGTACGGGAGGCTTGAAAAAAGTTCATTTCATCTCACTTGGCTCCCCTCCACTTCCTCCGAGTATGTTATGGTTCCTCCCACTCTGCTCAACTATTGCATTTTTCCTTTGCTCATGTCATTCTCTCCGCTCTGTGATTTCTCAAGCCACTTACAGTCTGGTTTATCCTCACCGCCATGCCACGGGACCGTGGTAAGCCTAAGAGAGGGTCTTCCTGGTACATCTATGATTCCAGGCATCGTCGAATTCCCAGGCTCACCCAAGATTCTTCAACCTCTTTGATTTGTCAAGATGGGGAGAAAAATATGCCTCCAATGGCCATTGTAAAGGGGGAGATTCTAAAAGATCCAATTATGGTTCCTTTGGACTCCCTCGTCTACAAAGTCCTAGACCCCCATGACCCTCCTAGCACCAATCACTCTATCCCTCCTGCAGCATGCACCTCTGACTGGGTGACTTGCATAATTCAGGAAGAGAGTTTGTCGACCACCTTCCCAATAGAGCCTCCACCACCCTCCTCATCTCCGGACCAAATGAAAATTTGAATCACTAGAGATCAATAAAAAGTATCATTTCATAAACTCAACAATCGTTTGTGGGTTGTGACATTGAAAAGAGGATCATTTATCCTCAAGTCACAAGTCACCCATGTTGTGCTAAATTATTTGTGACCTTCGTCATACGTTTATGGGATGGTTGTAATCTGTAAGGCAACATTGTATGCTAAAGTATTTGTGACCTTCATCATACTTTTATGGCATAGTTGTAATATGTAAGGGTACATTGTAGAATGTAAATTAAACTTAAATGAACAATGTAAGAAGGGTGGGGTGTATTTTTGGCTAACTTAAACAATTGTCAACCAAATCACATCTCCTTAATGAATTTTTCCATATCCACACTAATTTCATATTTCACACTATGTGTAACACTAACATGTAATTGCAAATCACCTCTCCTTAATGAATTTTTCCATATCCACACTAATTTCATATTTCACAATATGTATAACACTAGCATGTAATTGCTTTGGAATTATATAACAACCCAACTTTCCATAAGGTTAAATGTAATTTGCTACTTCAATTGTAAAGTAAATATATGTAATATTTTTCATTTTCGTTCATGATATTTCCTTATCATTTCTACTATGTCATAGTGTTTTTCCTTTGTGTGAGTTTCATAATCAATTTATTGGTTATAATTTTGTTGTGTGACTTTCATTAAATAATAAAATACAAGAACAAATGAACAAATTGGCTATAATTTTGTTGTATGGATTTTATTAATCAATAAAATACAAGAAAATCACATAAATGTGAGAGGATTTTAATTATATTGTATGTGTTTATCTTTCCTTTAATTCTAAGAGTTTGAGTTTTGATTAAATTGTATATGTGTTTATCTTTCCTTTAGTTTTAAGGATTTGAGTTCTGATTACTTTACATATGTGTTTGTCTTTCCTTTAACTTCAAGAGTTTCGAATTAAAAATCCGTGCTTGTAGCTTATGGAACTAGAAAAATAAAGTAAATGTACATCCTTTTTGTTTTTTATTTTCACTCATCCAACGAACCTTATAAAGTTTTGAAACGATATTTATAAAAATTGATTTTATATAAACATGAAAATAGTAAGTATATAGAGGGGAAGATGTTAGATAATGAAGATAATTATTACCATTACAAATCCATGTTAAGATACTAATTTGGTTTCATCATTTCTTTTTTATTTTTTCTAAATAGGTTTTTCTAATCAAATTATTAATGTTTAATTTTATTATAAGTTTTTTTATAAATTAAACAATTTGATTGACAACTCCTGAGGTATAGCTCAGTTGGTGATGGATTTGACTATTAAGGCACTCTATTATGTGAGGTCATTGAATCGAACCTCGACTTACTCATGTGTCGTACTTGGGGCATGTTGTCTTGCACCTAGAGGTTAATGTGGTGGTCGTCGGAATCAACCCCGTATCACGTGAGTGCGAGCCCGACCTAGTTGTTGATTCCACCAACATTAAAAAACAATAATTTGATTGATCTAATCAAGTGAGTTGAAGACAAAGTTGTTACAGGCAATAGACAATGAAGTAAGTGGTTTACCTTATCAAATTATTAATATTCTAAGTACTCTATTTTGTTAAATTATTAGTGTTAAATCTTTGCTAATTTTTGAAATTAAATAATTTAATTGACATGACCATGTAATTCAAAAAAAAAAAGGTTAAAGGTATTATAAACTAATGTAAGATTATTAGAATATGTTGTCTAAATTGATTAAAGAGCAATAATAGAAACTACACCCAATCACATCAAAATTGTTGGCCTTAATCTATTAACCAATTACAAGTGTCAAGTGAGCATCCAAATATATTGTTTAAATTGAATGGAAGGCATTAATGAAAACTACACAATTATGACGATGACGATGATGATGATGATGGGGATGATGACGATGATGGTGACGATGATGATGGAAATGACGATGATGATGGTGACGATGATGATGGAAATGACGATGATGATGATGACAGTGACGATGATGATGATAATGACAATGACGATGTTGATGACTGCGATGATGATGATGACGATGATGAAAACGATGCTGATGACAACAACAATCATGATGATGTGACGATGATGATGACAATCATGATGGAAAAAACAATGATGATGATGTGACGATGATGATGACAATGAAAATGAGGATGAGGGGAATGATGAGGAGGAGGAGTATGATGATGATGACGACGACGATGATGATGATGACGATGACGATGATGACGATGAAAATGATGACGACGACGACGACGACGATGATGATGACAATGATGATGATGACGATGATGATGACAATGAAAATGAAGATGAGGGGAATGATGAGGAGAAGGAGTATGATGATGATGACGATGATGATGACAATGATGACGACGATGATGATGATGACAATGATGATGATGACGACGATGATGATGAGGATGATGACGTAAATGACGACGACGATGATGATGATGATGACAATAATGATGACAACGATGACGACAATGACAATGAAAATGATGATGATGACGATGATAATGATAATGATAACAGTGACGATGATGATGATGATGATGACGACGATGATGAGGATGAGGATGATGAGGAGGAGGACGATGACGATGACGATGATGATGATGATGATGATGATGATGACGACGACGACGACGATGATGACAATGATGATGATGATGACGATGATGTTGAGGATGATGATGATGATGATGATGATGATGATGATGATGATGATGATGATGACGACGAAGATGACAATGATGATGATGATGATGATGACGACAACAATGAACGATGATGATGATGATGATGATGATGATGACGAAAATGATTGTGATGAAGATGATGACGATGATGAATATGATACGATAGTGATGATGATCATGAGATGATAAGGATGATGATGATGATGACAATGTCGGATGATGATAAGGCGGAGGATGATGATTATGATGATGATGATGATGACGATCATGACAACGATGATGATGAAGACGACAATGAAAATCATGATGATGATGATGACAATGATGATGGTGATGATGATGATGATGATGATGATGATGATGACACAATGATGACGACGATGATGATGATGAACATGAATATGACAATGATGATGGATGACAACAATGACAGGGATGAGGACAAGGATGACAATGAGGATAGGGATGGTGAAGACAATGATGATGATGGTGATGACGATGATGATGGGGATGATGATGATGACAACAATGATGATGACAATGATGAAAATGATGATGATTCTCGAAAATCATTAAGAGAAGTGTTCCAATATCACTATAGTTTATTGACTTAAAAGGTTAGGAAGGTTGGTAGTGTCACAAATATTTTGGAGTCGAGATCTAATCTCGGTATATGTTGGACATTATAAGAGAAATTTATTTTCATCTTCAACCCACTTAGTGTCACAAAGGTGATAGACTCTTTCATCCCACGATATTTTGGGAATTGACCATCACCCAATTTCACTACGAAACTCATGAGAATTTATTATTATGAGTATTTGTTATTATTATATTGCCTCCCACTAGAATTAAGTTTCCTTTGAATTTCACATAATTTTTCATTTAACTTAAAAATTTGGATTCAAATCTTATGTTTAACATACCAAATAGAAAAAATTATCTCTCTGTATAATAAAAAATCATTTTTCTCATATCTGATTAGTCAATAAGTTTAGATTCTTATGGGAAGCTTCACATAATTCGAGGTTTAAAATTAATTGATAGATATATTATGTCTTGTTGGTAATATCTTATCTTTGTGCTTACGAATAAAAAAATATTTGGCATGTGTTGTCGATTGTCACCTAACACACCTATTTCGGTCATCGTTGAATGACAAGACATTTCCTTACACAGTACTCTAGCTTTTGCGGCTAAAGTATATACCCATCAACGATTAAATGAAATTTAAGATCAAACACCGTGAATGCATTTCCTTTCTCGACTAATGAACATGCGCATGAAATTATTCCTCGCCTCTATGTTTATTGCAGGTTTGTTCATTTTCTTAATGAAGATGCACATGGATTTCTTACTTTTACAGGATTGTTGTGAAATGTACAAAATTTGGTTAACGGGGACGATCTCAATTCTGCTACCTTTTTTTACACATTCTTTGCATTAATTCGATATTTGTGTTTTTTTCTCAAAAATACTTTTGATATCACTTTAATTAGGGTTTATTTTTCCCAACTAACGTGTTCGCTCTTCCTGAATTTGGAGTGACTTTCCAAAGTAGATACCCTTATCACAGTCATTGTGCAAGAGTACTTTCATATCTTGTTAAATGTGTTTACAACATTGTGATATTTTTATGTATTTATATATTAAATTTAAATTTATTAATTATTGTTTAAAATATTATGAGGTAGATGAATTTATCATGGTGTGTATATATTTTAATGTTTAGTATCATATAAATCAATGATTAAAATGGTAACATTTAAATTTATATATTTCTATATTTATATTAAATTTAGATTTATTAACTAGTGTAACATTTAAATTTATATCCCTCGGATGGGGTGCCACGTCGATAACATGCAGAGCTTAGTATTAAAGGATCCTATCTTTTCCCTCACACCTAGTTATCATATGGAGGGTAGCATTCAAGGCGCTTTAAAGCAGGTTCGACAGCTCCCTCGTGTAGGTTTAAGAGTGCCTTCAGTGTGCCAAGGCTGGTGGATGACGTTGGCTATGGGAGGCTTGCACAAGGTCATTTCATCTCCCTTGGCACCCCTCCACTTCCTCCGGGTATGTTACGGTTCCTCCCACTCAACTCAACTATTGCATTTTGGCTTTTCTCTTGTCATTCTCTCCGCTCTGTGATTTCTCAAGCCGCTTACAATCTAGTTTATCCTCACCGTCATGCCATGGGACCGTGGTAAGCCTAAGAGAGGGCCTTCCTGGTATAGCTATGCCACCAGGCAACGTCGAATTCGCAGGCTTGCCCAAGATTCTCCAACCTCTCTAATTTGTCGAGATGGGCAGAAAAATATGCCTCCAATGGCCATTGTAAAGGAGGAGATTATGGAAGAGCCAATTATGGTTCTGTCAGACTCCCTCCTCTACAAAGTCCTAGACCCCCATGACCCGCCTAGCACCAATCGCTTTGTCCCTGTTGCAGCATGTGCCTCGGACTGGGCGACTTGCATAATTCAAAAAGGTATTTTGTCGACCGACTTCCCAATACAGCCTCCACCACCCTCCTTAGCTCTAGACCAAATGAAAAATTGAATCACTAGAGATCAATCAAAAATATCATTGCATAAACTCAACAATCATTTTTGGGTTGTGACATTGAAAAGAGGATCATTTATCCTCAAGTCACAAGTCACCCATGTTGTGCTAAAGTATTTGTGACCTTCGTCATAGTTTTATGGGATAGTTTTAATATGTAAGGCAACATTTTATGCTAAAGTATTTGTCACCTTCGTCATACTTTTATGGGATAGTTGTAATATATAAGGAAACATTGTAGAAAGGAAATTAAACTTAAATGGACAATATAAGAAAGGTGCAGTGCATTTTTGGCTAACTTAGACAATTGTCAACCAAATCACCTCTCCTTAATGATTTTTTTCATATCCACACTAATTTCATATTTCACACTATGTGTAACACTAACATGTAATTGCAAATCACCTCTCCTTAATGAATGTTTCCATATCCACACTAATTTTATATTTCACACCATGTGTAACAATAGCATGCTTTGCAATTCTATAGCAATCACACTTTCCATAAGATTAAATGTAATTTGCTACTTCAATTGTAAAGTAAATATATGTAATATTTACATTTTCATTAAGATATTTCCTTATCATTTCTACTATGTCATAGTGTTTTTACTTTGTGTGAGTTTTATAATCAATTTATTGGTTATAATTTTCTTGTGTGACTTTCATTAAACAATGAAATACAATAAAAAAATTGTTTATAATGTTTTTTATGATTTTTATTAATCAATAAAATACAAGAAAATCACATAAATGTGTGAGGATTTTGATTCTATTGTATGTGTTTATATTTCCTTTAATTCTAAGAGTTTGAGTTTTGATTACATTGTATATGTGTTTATCTTTCTTTTAGTTTTAGTTTTAAGGGTTTCAGTTATGATTACTTTATATATTAGTTTTAAGGGTTTCAGTTATGATTACTTTATATAGGTGTTTGTCTTTCCTTCAACTTCAAGAGTTTCGAATGAAAAATCCGTGATTGTAGCTTATGGAGCTAAAAAAATAAAGTAAATGTACATTTTTTTGTTTTTTATTTTCACTCATCCAACGATTCTTATATAGTTTTGAAACGATATTTATAAAATTTGATTTTATATAAACATGAAAATAGTAAGTATATAGAGGGGAAGATGTTAGATAATGAAGATAATTATCACCATTACAAACCTATGTTAAGATATTGATTTGGTTTCATCATTTCTTTTTTCTAAATAGGTTTTCCTAATTAAATTATTAATTTTCGGGATTAACTGCGTAGTGTAAGTCATTAATTTATAACCCATATTCATGAGTATTAGTCGCAACTGATCAATAATTCTCATGATTTGAATAATCCACTTAGCACTCATTATTGGTCAGTTGCAACTAATACTCATGAATATGGGTCATAGATTAATGACTTACACTACACAGTTAATCCCGAAAATAATATCTAATATCTTGCACCGCGGAAGCCCCTATATACTTAAATTATTAATGTTTAATTTTATTATAAGTTATTTGATAAATTAAATAGTTTGATTGACATTATTAAATTATTAATGTTTAATTTTATTATAATTTATTTGATAAATTAAATAGTTTGATTGACATAATGATGTGAATCAAATTATTAATGTTTAATTTTATTATAAGTTATTTTATAAATTAAATAATTTGATTGACAGCTTCCGAGGTATAACTCAGTTGGTGATGGATTGCACTATTAAGGCACTATGTTATGTGAGGTCATTGAATTGAACCTCGACTTACTCATGTGTCGTACTTGGGGCATGTTGTTGTGCACCTAGAGGTGAATGTGGTGGCAGTCGGAATCAACCCCGTATCACATGACTATGAGCTCGACCTAGTTGTTGATTCCACCAACATTAAAAAACAATAATTTGATTGATTTAATCAAGTGAGTTGAAGACAAAGTGCTTAGAGGCATTAGACAATGAAGTAAGTGATTTACCTTATCAAATTATTAATATTCTAAGTACTCTATTTTGTTAAATTATTAATGTTAAATCTTTACTAATTTTTAAAATTAAATAATTTAATTGACATGACCATGTAATTCGGAAAAAAAATGTTAAAGGTATTATAAACTAATGTAAGAGTATTAGAATATGTTGTCTAAATTGATTAAAGAGCAATAATAAAAACTACACCCAATCACATCAAAATTGTTGGCTTGGATCTATTAACCAATTACAAGTGTCAAGTGAGCATCCAAATATATTATTTAAATTGAATGGAAGGCATTAATGAAAACTACACAAGTATGACGATGACGATGGCGATTGCGACGATGATGGTGACGATGATGATGGAAATGACAATGATGATGATGATGATAGTGACGATGACAATAATGATGATGATGATAATGACAATGACGATGCTGATGACTATGGCGATGATGATGACGATGATGACAAGGATGATGATGACAACAACAATGATGATGATGTGACAATGATGATGACAACAACAATGATGATCATGCGACGATGGCAATGACAATGATGATGAGGAGGAGGAGGATGATGATGACGATGACGATGACAATGATGACGACGACGACGATGATGATGACGATGACAATGATGATGATTGTTATTATGATGATGATGATGATGAAAGGAATGATGATGACGATGATGATGATGACAATGATGACGAAAACAATGACGACAACAAAAATGAAAATGATGATGATGAAAATGATGACGACGATGACAATGATGATGACGAAAATGATGATGATGATGACAATGATGATGATAACGATGATGATTATGATGGTGATGGTGATGGTGATGATGATGATGACGCCGACGATGATGAGGATGAGAATGATGAGGAGGAGGAGGATGACGACAACGATGATGATGATGATGACGAGGACGAGGACGATGATGATGATAATGAAGATGTTGAGGATAATGATGATGATGATGATGATGATGATGATGATGATGATGATGATGATGATGATGATGATGATGATAGTGAGGATAATGATGATGATAGTGAGGATAATGATGATGATGACAATGATGACAATGATGATGATGACGATGATGACGACAACAATGAGACAATGATTAGATGAGACGATAGTGATGATGATCATGAGATGATAAGGATGATGATGATGATGACAATGACGAATGGTGAGGAGGAGGAGGATCATGATGATGATGATGACAATGATGATGATGACGAGACGAGAATGATGATGACGACGACGACGATGAATATGAAACGATGATGATGACGATGCAATGATGACGATGATGATGATTATGATGATGCATATGAATATGATAATAACGAGGATGATGATAATGATGAATGACGACGATGACAGCGATGACGACAAAGACGTCAATGAGGTTAAGGACAGTGAAGACAATGATGATGATGAGGATGATGATGAGGATGAGGATGAGGATGATGATGATGACAACGATGATGATGAAAATGACGAAAATGATTATGATTCTTGAAAATCATTAACAATAGTGTTCCAAAATCACCCTAGTTTATTGACTTAAAAGGTTAGGAAGGTTGGTAGTGTCACAAATATTTTGGAGTTGAGATGTAATCTCGGTATATGTTCGACATTCTAAGAGAAAGTTCTTTTCATATTCAACCCCCTTAGTGTCACAAAAGTGATAGACTCTTTTATCCCACAACATTTTGGGAATTGACCATCACCCAATTTCACTATGAAACTCATGACAATTTGTTATTATGAGTATTTGTTATTATTATATCTCCTCCCACACTATATAGGGTTAATTTTCTTTTGAATTTCACATAATTTTTCATTTGACTTAAAAGCTTGGGTTCAAATCTTATGTTGAACATACCAAATAGAAAAAATTATCTATCTGTATAGTAAAAAATCATTTTTTCTCATATCTAATTAGTCAATAAGTTTAGAGTCTTATGGGAAGCTTCACGTAATTCGAGGTTTAAAATTGATTGATAGATATATTATGTTTTTATAGTAATATATTATCTTTG
>JASDQU010509189.1:9961-29382 GCA_032191745.1 Picea mariana | reverse complement strand
TTTTTAACCATGATGCCACATGGTTAGTTTATTTATGACGTTGATTATAATGATGAGGTTATCCTTCTATATTGACCTTAGTGTAAGGGTAATATATGTCATTATAGATTAAGGTGCAAATTTTAGTGTTAGGTATTTTATGAAAAATAATGGCGTTGTGGACTTATCTTAATACGATTAAACCTTGATTACTGATGGTTATAAAAATAAGGTCCTAGAACCAAGTACCTTGATTTACTAAGATTGTAATAGGGGAATCTGCAATTACTTAAATTTACTTTCTTAAACGGTTGGGCTGGGTATCTCGTCTACTAATGGAGTTCAATGGAGCATTGGGCCAGTATTAAATGCCTTGAGTCATGGGAACTACTTTGTCTTAACTTGATTGGTCATTGTCGGAGTCCTTCGAACTTGCACGTTTGTAGAGTTAGTGGTTGTCTTGAGTTGTTGTTGTACTTGGACGAGATCGTTCTTTTGCCTGGTCTGCTTGAGTCGGGCGAGATATAGCCACCCCCTGGTAGCTTTAGGAGACATGTCTGTGTGTGTGATTTTTCTGTGTAAAGAATCCAGTGCCGTATCAAGAGTCTCGGACCCTTTAAAGGCAGAGTTTCCACTCTTGCGACACACCTGAAAGAGATTACTAGTTGCTGCCTGAGCAGTTGGCCAGGAGCCTGTTTAATCTTCTTTCGAGAAGACATAAGACTAAAAGCCCTGCTTTTCTGTGTAGAAATAGTAAACTCTATTGTTGGATTCTTCCATCTGTGACCGTACTGTACTTAACACCTGGTGTCATTTTCTGCTTACAACTGCTAGTTGTACGCCTTATGTCTAGGGGCATTTATTGCTTGTTGTCACTGTGATATGTCAGGTTTGTCTTGTCGTATTCGTCTTGCTTGCGTCTTCTTCTAGGTTGGGTTACTAGTTTTTGCCTGAGCAGTCGGCCAGGAGCCTGTCTAATATTCTTTCGAGAAGACATAAGACTAAATGACCTACTTTCCTGTGCAAAAATAGTAACCCTAACACCCCATATTCTTCCCTCTGTGTTCTTACTATGCACCCCCAGCATGTCTTAATGTTTGTGTTATGTGCCTTACGCCTATGGTCGTATATTGTTGCAGTTACTCATTGTGTGCCTTCAGTCTTCTTGTGATGAACATCGTGGTTGCATATTGTTGGTTTTCAAGTGGCGACGTAGAGTCAAGTATGTTTGTTACTTCTACACGCGTGCACACACCTTAACAAAAAAAATAAATTTTGCACCTGTTCTCAGAGTTGTTGTCGTAACGCTGAGATCGTTACAGTACCCAACATGTACCTTAACCAAAATCCCTCATTAATTTCATCATCCAAATATGATTTGTAACTCTGTAGTAGACCTAGTTTATATGATCACATACCTGCAAATATTCCTTAACATTAATAACAAGAGACTAGAATTTTCATCAAACTTCTCTTTAGTCTCACATGACTAGTTTTGGATTAGTCAAAAACCCTAACTTAAAATAATCATAGCTATGTACCTGTAATGAAAAAAGATATGAAACTGACACAAAATGTTCTTCAGTGTGTTTTATGCAATTCCTCTAGGTTTCACTACTTGGAACCTCTCAGAAAAGGAGATATAGAAAAAATGACATACCTTGCTAAATTCTGGCTTATTCTAGAGAGCGACCTTATAGAGCGTTCCCCACACGGGATATTTTTTTAATTGATCTGAAAATGTCACACAACATACTATATACTATACTATAACCAACACATTTGGTATTATTAAATTTGGATCTATTATGAAGAATTTATGACGTTTTTACCCAAAACACTTGTTTTAGACTAGTTTAAGGACTAGCCACAAACCCTATTTTCCACAGAGTTTAACTCCAAAAATACAAAAATCCACAAGAGAAATTTCTTACCACACATACTTGGATACATGTCCTGAATGACCTATCAATTTCATGGTCTCAATCATTCTAGGAAAAAATATATAGTGAAAATGGCGAGATGAATTGTAAATAACATACCTTAGAAAGCATCATCAAAAGAATTTATCCTCCCTTGAATTCTGACCTTCTTTTCTTCACCTTCCATCTGAAATTAGGCTTAGATATCCATTGGTTACCTCAATCACCTATAGATATTCAATATTCTCAAGTGTGATGTAAAATGAGAGAGCCTTGCCTCTTATTTATACTCTCCATATTCTAGGTCACTTAACCTATTTCTAGGTCACTTAACCTATTTCTAGGTCAATTAACCCATTTATAGGTCACTTAACCTATTTTCCTCATTTTTAGGGTTAATCAATTTCCATAATTAGAAAGTTCTCCATTACTTTATCATTTAAATATTCCTCCCTGACTTTGTCACCTCACTTTATCATTTAAATAATCTTCTTTGATTTTTTCACTTCACTTTATTATTTAAATAATCCTTCTTGACTTTGTCACTTTAATTATTTCTTCTTTGCAAGATCTTTGACTTCTTTGACCTTTTGGGTCTTCAAGCCAACAAATGAGGGTCCTCCAACTTTGTAAGGCCATAACTCTCAAACCGTAAGGAGTTATGTGACGTTCCACATACCACCAGAAATGACATGACATGTACTATCCATATATAATAGTATTTCTTTCAAATATATTAAAAATCATACCATTATACATGAAACAAACTTGGGTCCATTACCCAAACCTTTGTGCTACTAGAATTCGCTACCAGACTTTCTCCAAGGGTTGACATCAATGACAACCAACCTTAATCAACACTCTCTTCAAAACCATTTTCAAGCTTCCTGTGAATAAACTAGGAAACAAGTAGACTTATTTTCTTAGTTATATTATCATCCAGTTCAATATGACCTGGAGAATACAAATATATGGTCATAGTTGGTTTCCTTTCCATTATTTAACTTACCATTGATGCATGGGTTTCCTCGAACCCAAGAATGGTTGAAGATTATACAGGTTACAAATAAAATTTCACAAATTATTTTTTTATAGTTCTTTCTATGTCAAGCCTACTTGGGTTTTAATTCTAGGGTTTCTTTATAGAAAAAAACCCTAATAATATTATATATGAATTTCTTGGCTATAAATTTATTTTAGTATATATGTCTACATATTGACTATCCTTCCTTGTACTCTTCTTTCCATGTATAGTCTATTACTTGTAAAGTCTATTAGCATTGTTTTGAGAAATATTTATGGTTCTTCTCTGTAATTTTTATATACTATCTCTTAAGTCATAATAGAGTGAACTTATAGTTAGAAACCCTTTACTTATAGACATGGTATGTAACCATTTGCATTTGAATTCATCCTTTAAATTCTGCACAGCTAATAGAATTAGAGCTAAGAATCATATTCTTTTTATTTTAACAAAAATAGTTTCCATACAAAAATTTGTATATAAATATATGCATTACTTAAATAAAATCTTGCTATATTTCCATTGAAATGAATTCTTGTATTCTTCTCTACAACAATTCTACACACACACACACACACACACACACACACACACACACACACATATATAAATCTATGTACTATCATTTGAATCTTCTTTTTTCTTTATGTGATAGAAAAGATAGTTTTTAAGAGTAAATAAATTTACACAAGTATATAGATCTCTTCTTGTGGTAACTAACTCTAATAAATTTATAAATGAATAAATACTTCTTTTTTTATAGCACTAATTCCATTAAAATAAAAAACATATATAAGTACTTGATGCAACTAATTCTAATAAACTCAGAAATATAAAATTACTTTCACACTTAATCTCTATTGTAAATATTTATCATTCTATAACAAGACATATACAAATAAAGTAAGTAAACATATATGAGCTTGCTTCAAGATTCAAGGAAAAAAATGAGTAGAAAATCCAATTCCTCCTAACCATAGACCTAAACAACCAATACTACTCGTTCTTGTCACCCTTGAGCCTAAATCATTATTCCATAGGGAAGAAAAATTATACAACCCTTTCTAGAAATATCAGAGCTTGACTCTTTCTCAGAACCATCAAAATCAAATCCTCTTCACAAGTACTCAACAATGTCCTTCCTCCTCTTCTCTTATGTCTCTTTGTTTTCACAAAATAATATAAATAATGGCTTTTCTAGGTATTTTTTTCCAAGTTAGCCTCATCCCTACCCCTAGGGAATCTTCTTGGCCTAACTTTGCATTAGATTGTTCCCTCACATCCCACATCTTTGGGAGTGGTTTTACACTTTTCCTCATGGAAAATATTTACTCTAGTGGTTTTGTCCCTTTTCACTCTCCCATGGAATACTAATTTACTCTTTGTAACTAGATTCTATAGTCAGTTTGTTTCTAGTTAAATAAAATAAATAAAAAATATCATTTACAAAAAATATTCATCATAATCAATGTTAATGATGGTATAATTCTTCACATAAGTCTTTTTCCAAACTTTCACAACATAACCATAAAAAATTAAAATATTCAAATGTTTATAAATAGAGCAATATTACATCCTCTCCCCCTTGATCTAAACACTGTCCTTGATGTTTCGATATGAGCATCTCATCTCATGAAAATGAATGGATAAGCCTTTATCATGGCTTATTCCATTTTCCAAGTGGCCTCCTCAGGATAAAAGTATCTCCATTGCACTTTAACCAGAGCAGTGGCTTGGTTTCGCAACATAGTTTCCTTCTTGTTGATAATACGTAGTGGTTCCACCCAGAAATCACCTTTTGGTTCCACCTGAATCACATTTCAATTTGAAATATGAGTTACATAATGTACATACTTCTTTAACATTGAAACATAAAATACATTGTGTACTTTTAAATTCGCTGGTAGTGCAAGTTGATAGGTCACTAGCCCCACTCTGGAGAGCACTTTAAATGGCCCACAATATCATGGTGACAAACTGGTACTCTTTCCCAATTTGCACGAACTATTTCTGGGTTTGAATTTTATTTAAACTTGATATACTACATTGAATTATGTATGTATTCTTTTCAGGTATGCAAAACTCTTTTGTCTGTCCTGTGAACTTTTTACATTTTGTTTTGTTTTTTGAACAATTGTTTCCATTTCTTTTAGCATTTCAAGATCCACAATAATTCTGTCAACTAGGTTGTCCCAAATAACAACTATTTTACACTTCCTACCATACATCACCTCAAATTGAGTCATATTTAGGGAATTATGATAACCATTATTATATGCAAACTCAACTAGATGAAGATACTCTTCCCACTTTGTGGGGAAATCCATTACATACATTTGTAACATATCCTCTACAATTCGGTTAGTCCTTTCGGTATAACCGTCAGTTTGAGGATGATATGAAATGCTAAAATTAAATTTAGTGTCCAAACCAATGAACAAGGTCTTCTAGAAATTCGAAGTGAATTTTGTATCCCTGTCTGAAATGATAGTTTTGGGTAAATCAAGCATTCTAAAAATTTCCTTCATGAAAATTTCTGCAATGTTATATCTTTGTAAGTTGATTTCATTGGAATAAAGTGTGCATCTTTAGTGATTTTATATAATACTACCATTATAGAGTCATTTTTATTCTTAGTTGTCGGTATTCCTGTAATGAAATCCATGCTAATCACTTCCCATTTCCACTCAGTAATGTGTATTGGCTACAATAATCCATTGGGGTGATGGTACTCAACTTTAACTTGTTGGCACGCAAGACGCCTGTAAAGATATTCAACTACTTTTGTTTTCATCCTAGGCCAAAAATACTCTTTCTTCAAAGTTGTTATAGTCGTTTGGTAACCAAGGTGACCAGAATAAGGTTTCTTATGTACTTAAGTTAGTATCAATTTATTTAATTCAGTATTGTTTGGAACATAAATTCTATTTTTGTACTACACTAAACCTTCCTAATTGCAATTGAATTTTGATGCTTCCTCAACTGATTTATTATTTTGAAAGTTTTCTTGTATTTTCCTATAATTATCATCATTTTTTGTTGTTGATTTAATTCTCTGTTTGAAATCAATTTGTATGTTACTAGTGAAAATTGCATTTAGTTTTTGGCTAAGTGCATATGCTATCTTGTTTTCCTTTCCTTTAATATGTTTTATCTCAAAATCATACTCACTTAGGAAAAATACTAATCTTTCCTGTCTTGAATTTAAGTTTTGCAGATAAAAAATGTATTTAAGGTTGATATAATCAATTTTCAACAGAAATCTCCTACTCAATAAGTAGTGTCACCACATTTTTAATGCATGCATGATAACAACTAATTCTAGATCATGTGTTGCATAGTTGTTTTCATGAGGTTTCATCTTTTTTGATTCGTTAAGAAATCACATAGCCATTTTGTAACAATACTCCTCCTAGTCCTTCTAATGAAGCATCAATACAGAACACAAAGTCCTTATGTGTGTCTGCTATCTTCAAGATAGGTGCTATTGTTAACAATCATTTTAGATTTTCAAATCTCTCTTGACATTTTTTCAGTCCATTTAAATATGATTCCTTTTTTATGAAAAGAGGTTATTGGATAGGAAATTTTTGAAAACCCCTCTATGAACCTATGATAATACCCATTGATTCCCATGAAATATCGGACATCCGATACATCCTTTCGAACTTTCAAATCTAGTATTTTCTTGACATTTTCGAGGTCAAATGAAATCCCTTCACCTGAAATTACATGTCCCAAATACAATACTTTATCTTGATAAAATTCACATTTATTGAATTTTTTATATAGTTGATGCTCTCTAAGTGGTTTAAAAATCAATATTAAGTATTCCTCATGTTCCTCTCTGGTCTTTAAATAAATTAGTATATCATATATGAACACTATTACAAACTTGTCTAGATATTTTCTCAACACACTATTCATTAAACACATAAATGCAACAGGTGTGTTTATTAGACCAAAGGGTGACACTACAAACTCATAGTGCCTATATCTAGTTTGGAACACAATTTTACGAATGTTTTCTTCTTTAATCCTAACCTTATGGTATCCATACCGTAAATCTATTTTAGAGAATATCTTAACTCCCCCGACTTGATCAAACATGTCATCAATGAGAGGTAAATGATACTTGTTGTTAATTGTCATATTGTTAAGTTGCTTGTAATCAATGCACAATATGAAGGTTCCATCTTTATTTTTAACAAACAAGACTGGTTCTCCCCATGGATATACACTAGGCTTGATATACTTCTCATCCATCAACTCCTAAAGTTTCATATTAAGTTTAGTTAGTTCTGCAGTACTTATTTGGTACGAAGCCTTAGACACTAGTGCAAATTTGGGTATTAAGTCTATGGTGAAATCTATGTCCCTTCTAGGAGGTAATCCTGGAATTTCTTTTGGAAACACATCTTGGAACTCTTCTAGTATTGGGTCATCTTTTAACAATATCTTGTTCACTTTCTCAACATTTTCAGATATACGCACAACATAAATATCACAACCTTTTCTTTCATTTCTTTTTAATTGTAAGGTAGAGATTTGTCTTATTGAAACTCGTGATATTCCTTTTACTGTTCTACCTTTTCCAAAATCATATAAACAACTAAAAGTCTTGTCATGACAATTTACAATAGCTGAATGTTTCTCTAGCTAGTCCATGCCTATGAGTAAATCATAAGATCCTAGGGGTAAAATGTTTAGATCTACCTTAGTCTCCTTTCTGTCCATAATTATTGTATAATATTTTACCAACTCAACAACTTTTCGTTTCATTCCTATGGATAAATGAACTAGCCAAGACTTCTTGCGTTTAACTTTTTCCAGTTTACAACTTTCTACTATTGTAGGTGAAATATAACTTAAACTTGCACCAGGGTCTATTAATATGGAATATTGATGGTCAAATTGTCGACTTTCCAAGGAAACATTAATCTTATGAATACTTCTCGCAATGCCATTTATTTTTTATGTTTCTTGAATATTATGTACTACATGATTTTTGTTTTTATTTAGAGGAAAATATCTGTATAAGTGAGGTTCTTTGCAAACCCAACATTGAAGACGTGGCCTAATTGTTTCCCTAGTTGTCTTGTTTACCATTTTTGTAGGTCTTCTACTATTTTGAACTGATATACTTTGTTGTCCATTGAATCTGTTTCCCCTAGCTAGTGCACTATGTGATGGTTGCCGACAATGTTTAAAATGTTTCTTCTCGGGATCAAACTTTGGATTGTTTCTATGCTTCCATGACTTTGTATATTCATAACTCTGTTTAAATTGAGTGAAGCATAGTTTGATGTTCCTTATTACTTCATCCATTGTCTTTGGATTAAGAAATTCAATTTTATATCTGCATGCTTGAGGAAAATAGCTCTTGAATCTTTGAACTTTCTCCTTCTCCTCTCTAAGGTAAGGTACATATCTTATCAAATTCACAAATTTAGTGACAAAGTCTTCAATAGACATCTGTCCTAGTTTAATATCATTGAACTCCATATTATTTTCATCATAATATCGTTCCATTAAATACCTTTGTTTAAAATACTTCTTGAATATTTTCCAATTCAGTTCACTGCTCCTAATGTTGTTAACGATTTTAGTCTCCTTCCACCAAATCGAATATTTACCATTCAGTTGGTACACAACCAACCTAGCCCTCAAATTTCCAGGATAATTATATATTTGAAAATATTTACCCATGTTCAGAAGCCAAGCTTCTGCTCCCTCCTCATAATCACCATCAAAATTAGGTGGTTTGATCCTTTTAAACTCACCAAAGAATTCGTCCTCATGCCATTTCCTTTTCTTAGTTTTGGGTATAGTCTTTTATAAGGTATTGTTTTCATAGTTATCCTCATCAATTTCTTCATTTAATAATTATTTTTTATCATTAATCACTCGATGGTCTTTATGCTTGTGTGACTCTTCATTGGAAAGTTCCGTTTTAGCATTGATGTAAGTATGTCCTATATTTATGAATTGTTTCACATCAGTCATGTTTTTAAGTAGGATTTCATTCAACTCTTCTTGCTATTTACTTAATTTGAGTAACTTTTCATTATCTACATTGACACTTTGTAATTCTTCCTTTATGCTACGCATGGTTTCCAAAAGTACTAAAGAGTTATCTTGCGGTTGTTCAATTTTTAATTCCACATATGTTTTTGATTCACTTGATGTTTCTTTACTAAGTTATTCAACCATGATACTTGGTTACTTGATCTTGATATGTGCACAACACAATTGACATCAATTTGTTTACTCTTAAAAGAGTTATAGATGTATATGTTAAGTAAAATTTTATGTTCGTTTTGAGCCCATATGGACATAGTGTTTAAACCATGCTTTAATACCACTTGTAACCAGGGATGATTTTAAGGATGAAAATTTATTTTAAAATGTAGAAACCTTGGTGAATCTTACTAATCCTTCATATGCCAAGTATAAATGTTTGAAGATATTTTTGTAAAAATTTTCAAAGTTCTAAGGATTTTATATAGTTTGTATAAAATTTTAGCGATTTTTAAGTTAAAATAATTTTATCCTATAGTATTTGGGCAAATCATTTTTAGAATGGATAAATTTTTTTGAGAAAATACATGGAAAATTATCCGATGAGTGAAATTTAGCCCCTAAAAACATCCCTTCTTGTAATGTTTCCTCTGTACAAATTTATTATTTTATTTTAAAGAAATCCTTATTAACATGTAATGTGCACTTGTATTTAGTATTTCTATTACAACTTGTATTATTTACTCTTGTGAACCATCGTTTGACATAATTAATTAATGGTCATGGTGTTGCCATGATAGGTTTAATGTTTTCTAACTTCCAATATTATATTTCAATTCTAACATCTCCTTATTTGGCATCATTATAGAAGTTATCTCTTACTCACCGGTATTGTTACTTACTTTGTTATCTTATTCTACATGATTTTATCCATATAGTCCCATTTTACTATTCAACATCACCTATCAACATATATTAGATGTGTCATGACTCAGAAGGTTAGAAATCACCTAGGAAAACCTACCTATCACTTTTCATGAAACTATTTAGATTCTAGAGTTGATTATATATTTATAAACCATAATCTTATCAATTTCTATGGTTAAAATATTAAACCAATTCCCATACAAAACCATAAGGGATATGATGCTATCTCGTTTCCTAGGTTACACCGCAGAAGACATTTGGTCGAGCTATTGTTTTAATACTACACTGGTTAATGTAGATGTATTCTCATATATTTTCATTTATAGGACGAATGCCATTACTTTTAAAAGTATAACCTATTCTAGCATCAACCTTAATAACCTCATGGTCTCCAACAGAGTCCATACCTACAATTGGTATTAATTCAAATTTTCCATCCATCAAAATCGTATTTATGACCTAGATTTTCACAAGTATTTAATTTCCAGTTAATCACCAGATAACTCAAGTTTAATTGGATTGATTTCCATTAAAATAGTATTAAAATGGCCATGTCTTGGCGCCACTCAATAAAAATGAGAGTCCTTGTCGAATAACCAACACTTTCACTTCTTAATTTGACATGGTTCCCAAGTCTTACTCGCATTCATCGTTTAACTTAGTAGGTAATTGAGACTAGGGACATTTTTCTCGGCTCTATAAGAGAGTTTCATTTTTTTACATTTGCTAATAGTTGTGAACAAACCTTTAAGGTGTGCTATTGGTTTCAGGTTAGCAAAGCATATCTGGTAATTTTTGTTTTGAAATTTCATTCACCTCATAACTAAATCCTTGTCATCTCATAGTGTTAGATGAATATGTTCATGCCTAGTTCCTCATAATTAGTTTTTGACTTCATTTTCATGACTTCTACAAAGACATTTTGTTCGTGGAGTGAAAATTGTAGTAAACATATTAAGCAATGTCGTCGCTTAATAGATGTGATTTCAACCTCTTACGTAGTTTAACCTTTAGTTTACATATTGCTTTTAAAAGATAATATTTATATTTGGTTACTAAGTTGTTTTATTGGTTATGTGCAGGGTTAGAAGCCATATTCCAAGGATGGCATTACCAATCTCGTGTGGCTTAATAAATTAAAAACATCATTTACAAAAAATATTCATCATCATCAATGTTTATGATGATATAATTTTTCACATAAGTCTTTTTCCAAACTTTCACAACATAACTATAAAAAATTAAAATATTCAAAAGTTTATAAATGGAGGGATATTACACTTTCCCTAGTTGCCTACTTTTACACCATGAGAATGGTCTAGATTATATTGATAAAAAAATGAAACAAACAAAAAAATATAACAAAGAGTACACCAATACATTGAAACCCGACTTCTAGTAATGAATAAAATAATAGAATTATACTACAGCACACAAATTGGATAGAATGGTGGTAGCTTATCTCTGAAGAAAAAGAGATGTCGGCTACTCTCATTTGCAAAAGGATAATACAATGGGCCACATGAATGACCTTTTAAGATAAATAAAGAACCCTAAAGGTCAAAAACCCTAACCCTAGGAGGTGAAGCACTAAATGGTTTGTGGGCCCTGAAGGTTAGTTGATGCATCGAATTCCTCGGGGTGCAAATTTTTCATAAAATATATGTTTGGGGTGTTTAATAACTCATTGGAAATATCTAATCGAGAAGTACAATTATTGGCAGGTCTTGGGCATGCCATGGAAACCCCAGGTCCCCTAATGGTCAAAAAACATTGTGTAGGGACTCAAAATGATCCATATTTATGAGAGGAACGAAATGAAACCACTGATTTATAATATTAACAAAGAGAAACAACAAAAAATAAAAGAGATACAGTAAAACTTAACTTCTATTAAATAATAAAGATGTTGAAAATTATAAAATGAAGACTGAAAATAAGCTTACCAGAATAGTGGCAGCTTATCTCTGAGAAAAGATGTGACAACTATGCTCATTCACAAGGAGATGAGTATAATGAGGCTCTGAAGGACTTTTTAAAATCAGCATGAATTCCAAAACCCTATACATCCAAAAACCTAACCCTAGGAGATGAGGCGCCAAAAGTCATGTGGGCCTTGTTGGGATAAGTTAGTACATCAAATTCTTGGGGTCGCAAATTTCATACGATCTCTGTTTAGGGTGCACCATAGCTCATTGGAAAGGTATTTATAGGGAGATTCATTTAGGGGGATCAATAAGAGTCTTCTACTAACATTGAAGTGCCATATCATGAAAAAATGTCGTTTAGGCCCTCAAAATGGCCTTGGAAGTTTGAGACCCAAAAAAATGCTAAAAATAATAATTTACCAAATAAATGTTTTGAGCTAGTTGGAAAAGGTGGGTGGCCACCAGGATCCTTGTGGATCAATCCTCCCCCCTTAGGAAGCAATGGTATCCATTATGTTGAGTGATCCCATCATATGAGGAAATATCTGCTGAATTTGGCCCCAGGTGAGTCACTTTCCTTGGTGCAGGACTTGCCCTACTTTGACAATATGATAAACTTATATCCTCTATTGGTGAGTGCCCTTGACCTATCTGTCCAAAATCCGATCAGTGGATTCTCGTTCCATGTAGTCAGGGTTGAGCTCTATTGGTGTCAACTGTTCTGCTATCTCCAAGGTGTCCAATAATGTGGAAAATAAGGCCGAAGGAGGTCCACATTGAAAACTGGGTGCAAGAAAAGGAAGGGGGAAAGGTTGATCTCAAAATCATTGCTATCCAAAACCTTCGTGATGGTGTAAGGTCCACAACATCGTGGAAAAATATTCTGATGAGGCCTTGTAAGGCATTCTCCGCTTGAAACTGGTGTGGCACAAGTGTTGATCATGGTGCTACTTGTACTTGGAATTGGACTTCTGTATAATATCTTGAGCCTATTGGTGGATGTGTTGGATCTGTTGGATGAACCGGGTGGATTTTTTAGCTCCAGTTGGAGCATGCGACAAGTCTTCCTAGGTGGATGCAAGGGGTAGTGCAACATCCATGGGACCGAATGGTTGAAACTCAAACCCCACCTAAAAGGGGTTGTGGTTGGTTGAGTTGTGTATGGCTCTATTGTAGCTTTGATGAACATAGGTAAGACTCTCATCCCAGGTGCGGGGGTGCTTGGAATTGTAAATGCACAGGCTGTGCATTATCATCCAATTAACGAACTTGGTTTGGCCATCCGTCTGGGGGTGGAAGGCAGTGGACTTGGTGAGCTTGGTGTCTAGCAGTGACTAGAGGATCGACCAGAATGTGATAAGGAAATGACTATCCTGATATGAGATAATGGTTTGTGGAATCCTAAAGTGTACCCATACTCCTTAAAAGAAGAGCTTGGCAATGGCCTCTGTTGTAATGCTCTTCTTACAGGTAGACATAATTGCCATCTTAGAAAAGCGATCAACAACCACAAAAACGCAATCATTTCCTCGCTTGGTTGATGGAAGGCCCAACATGTAGTCCATTGAGAAGGATTACCAGGGCCTGTCGAGAGTAGGATATAATTTCTGACATCCTTTCAAAGTTTCGACCAGTAGAAATGTCATTACAATACTTCCACTGTCTTTTCCATGCTGAATTGTCCTTCTACCCGACTGTAGTGGGCTTCCTTAATCAACTTTAATCGCTTGCTTGATGGAATGCAGATATTGCCTAGATGGCACAACATCCCATCCTGAACATGAAAATTAGTTAAAACTGTGTTTGCACCCAATATCTGGTAGGTGTTGGCGAAGTCTGGATTTGTCTCATAGAGGTGGGGCCATTCATAGGTCTCGTGGCCGCAAGAATCTAGCATTATAGTGAGTGTTGTGACTAGAAATTGACCGAGGTAATCAATGACTCTATTAGTACTTTCTATTTTATACTTGATGTTGAGGTGGAACTGCTGCAAATATGTGGACCACTCCTGATGGTGGTCATTTTGCAATTTTCCTTGTGTCTGCATGAAATACAACGACTTATGATCAATGTGGATGAATGTCTCCTTCCTGAGAATCTAATTCCTCCATTGGAGGCTGTCTTGCACAATGGAGTACATTTCCTTTTCCTAATTAGGGTACTTATGGACGTCATCTGATAGTGTATCACTATGATAGGCCACGTGGTGGCCATGTTGAGTGATGACTGTTCCCACAACATAGTCTAAATAATATTTCTCGACCTTAAAGTGATGTTACAAGCCAGGTAAAGAAAGCACTAGGGATGAGCATAAGAGCTGCTTTAGATCATCAAACTCTTTATGTTGGGACAAGCCCCATATAAAATTTTCCTTACCACCACCCCTAGTTATTTGGATGAGAGCCCATGCAATATGGGAGAATCCCAACACAAACCTGTGATAAAAATTGGCAAGGCCTAAGAATCTCTGAAGCTCAGCGAGCGTGGTTGGGGATGGCCAATCATGATTGACTTGGATCTTGGATGGATCAAAATGTACACCATGCACATCAACAATGTAGCCTAGGTACTAGACCCTGTCTGTGCCAAAGGAGCATTTTTCCAAGTTGGCATATAGCTTATGCTGCTGCAGAGTGTGCATAACATGCTGAATATTTTTCAAGCATTATTCTCAAGTATTGTTATAGATGAGGATGTCATCTAGATACACCATCAAAAAATAATTAGTGAAAGGCCATAAGATATCGTCCATCATCCTCATGAAATTTGTTGGGGAATTTGTCAAACCAAAGGGCATGAACAATGATTCAAAAAGACCTTCTTTTGACTTGAAGGCAATTTTCCATACATCTGTATTTTCTATTGGGACTTGATGGTAGCCAAACTTCAAAACAATCATACTGAAGTATTTATCCCCCTTGAGTTGTTCAAGGAGATCGTCAATTCAGGGAATCAGGTATCATTTCCTGACCATGATTTTATTTAGGGCCCAATAATCAATGTAGAGTCTCCAGGTCTCATCTTTCGTCTGCACCATCTTGATTAGGCTTCCAGAAGGTGATGACCTAGGTCAAATGTGCCCCTTGTGGAGAGGTTCTTTGATATGATACTTGATCTCCTCATTTTCTAGCAGAGAGAGGTGATAGACTGGCCCATTGGGTAGCGGTGCGTCGGGGGTCAAATCGATGGGATGCTTGACCTGATAGTGAAGAGGTACCCCAATAGGTGATGCAAATAAGTCTTTGTGTTCTTCCATGACCTTATGCAATTGCTTCCACTGCATGGAGAGGTCGGTCGGGGAGGCCATGGATGTGGCTACCATATTTCATTCACTCTAAGAGAGAATCATGAAGAAGACAAGCTTCTATATCTAAGAAATGACCTTCCTGCATTGCTTGGTAGAGATCAAGGAAATAAAACTAGGTGGGACTACCTTGGGTATCTTACACAATTTTCTGTTCAAAGTAATAATAACACTGCGAGGCCTAGACTCATATACAACATGACGTTTCCATATATAAGGTTGGCCCAAAAGAACATAATAAAATTCAAGGGGAGAAACATCACACAATACCTCATATTTGAATGGCTTTATTCCATACGAAATGTGACACTGTTGGATGACATGAAGATCGCTTCCTTGATGTAGCCATCTAATGGTGTAGGGCTGCGGGTGCAGTTTTTTCGGCAGGGATATCTTCTTGATGATCTCTGTTAATATGAGGTTATGTTGGATACCACTACCAACAATGGAGTGCAACAAATTTCCTTTCACCCACATCTGTGAATGGAAGAGGCGTTCTCCTTCTTTTGGATCATCAGGTGCATCGAGCTGGATATTGGTGGTAGAAATGGTCACACTGGGTTCTGTGTCAATGATCTATCTCCCATTTTTTGGTTCTGACTCAGAGTCGGAAGTTGCATATTATTCATAGGATTTTACCTCTACCAACAATTAATACTTTAAGCGACAATCAACTGTGTTATTCTAGGTTCTCTTATCGAGTTTTTACCACTTCCCAGTATCTTTCTTCATATTCTCATTGTCCTTCTTTGCTTGCGACTTGGAATGGTTCTCCTGAGGTTTTCTGTCTTTTCTCTATCCTTTTTTCTGTGGGTTGGGGCTACCCTTTCCCTTCTTCTACTGTGAGGGGTTCCCAGACCCAAACTGTCACGTCTTTTTTTGGAGCTTCTGCTCGATTTTGATGACATATCGATATGTCATGCCCAAGGATGAGATGTCCAAAAACTTCATTTCTTTATGGATGTATCTATGCAGACCTTCGCGATACTTTAGCACTAGATGTCGCTCAAAATATTTGATACCCAAATTAGCACACAAGGTATGGAAGACATTAGTGAAGTTTGACACTGTTTTGTCGCTTTCCTACAACAATGTGGTCCATCTTATATACAAGTCGTCATAACTTCCAACAAGGTAGTATTGTTCCTTAATAACATCCCTTAAGGAACCCCAAGTGGGTGCAACTGCAAATAATGTGGATCCCTCTATTTCCTTTTACTCACATCCAATCTTTGACATGGGGGATGACCTTGAGGAGTGAAAATGTAATATTTTCCCTATCAGAAAAGTTGTGGAAGAAAAAATACCCGTCTAGAAGGTATCACCATTTATATACGACATCCGCATATATTCGACCTTAAAATATAGGAATATCAAAGTTGATCTGTACCTTGAAGGGGGAGACACCTCATCTTGAGGTGGATGCATCACTTGTCGACAATTGTCGAAGTATTTGTACAAATATGTCCATCATCTCATTCCTTTGTCACGCAAGGGCTTCCTTGAGCAACATTTTGAAAGGATGTTATGTCCTACCATATTTCTTTTCGCCCGCCATGGATGATTTCTTGGGCATATGAGAGAAGTTGTCCTCAAGATAAAAAATCTTGAGAACCAACTCTCTATACCCTGATCACATCGGGGACATGCATTAAGAAATTGATAAGGAGCAGTCTGCTTTGATACCCCTGATCCATATTTATGAGAGGAACAAAATGAAGGGGAATTGATCCAACACAACCACAGTTTGGTGACAAATATGGAGCTATTCAAGAGGGGATATTTGATACCCATCCCCCATGAAGTTTTGGTCTACATAGGGTCCACCAAGCCGCTAAGGGAAATTTAGGATTTTTAGAGGGCCCAACCCAGAGAAAATTTCTCTCTAGGGCCATCAACTGTTGAAGGATATTCACTGGGGATGCTAGGATCGAGAAGATATAGACAGAGAGAGCTAAGAGGAACGAATTTAAGAGAAGGAATCAACCTGGTAGGAACAGATATCAGTGAGTCCAACTTCAGAGTTTTTCTTCCATTTTATCCAAGAGGAGCTCCTAAGAGGGGTTATGGAGTGATTTAGAAAGAAGGGGGGCTCCTAAATATTTAGCATGGAGGGAAGATATTTGAAATCTTAGCACGCTAGCTAAATGTCTTTGCGCACTAGGGGGTGTTGAAAAAGAAGAGTTGGGATTTTTCTTGGTTTATAATAGTACCCGAGGTTGAGTTTAAGAGGTTAAGAATTGAATTAAACCCCTTCACATCTTTGACCGTTGGGGATCCCATTAGGATATTGGCATCCAGAAATTGAAGGTGCGACAAAGCCTCTTCCCCTTGTATGAGGGGTAGCCCTTTGATAATGCCTTCTCTCTTAGCTTGTGAAAGGCTCTGACCCAATCCGTCCACCAAGATTATATAGAGGAGAGGGGATAATGGATCTCGATGTATTAGTCCTCTCGATACATGAAAGGTTCTAGTAGGGGATCCATTTAAAAAGATAGTGAAGAAAGCCATTATAACAAGATTCATGACCCATGTTACCCATCCATCTTCCTAACCGAAAGCTAAGAGCATTTTTTGAGGAATTCCTAGTTCATCTTGTCATAAGATTTGTACATGTCCAACTTCATAATCATACCCACTTTTTTGGATATTTTGAGGTAGTGTATCATTTCATGAGCTACTGTGATTCCATCAAGAATTTTTCAGCCTTTAACAAATCCTCCCTATTCCCAAGAGATGATTAGAGGGAGGATTGGTTTAAGCCTAGTGGCTACCAGTTTAGATATAATTTTATAAATGACATTGCATAAATAAATAGGACTATACTTATCTGTTGAGCTTGCTCCTTCGATCTTCGGTATCAGAGTAAGGAAGGTAGCGTTGAAATATTGAAGAATTCCTTTGGAAGAGTGAGATTCTTCGACCAAATCTTAGATGTTGTTGCCTATAATAGGCCAACCAACTTGGAAAAAGTCTGTTGTGAATCCATTTGGGCCTGGGGATTCCCCCGAAGCTATAATTTACACAATATCCTCCACTTATTCAAGGGATACTGGGCGAATAAGAGTGAGTGGTTGATCTGGTTGGACCATCCTTGGAATAACTCAGGTGACTTTAGAGATTGCCTCTTCTCGGTTGACCTAAGATTTCGAGAGGAGGTTTTGAAAACAATGAAGGAGTTCATTCTCTATGTCCTTTTTCTTTACTTTGGTGCTTCCATATGATGCTTTAATTTCCACTAGATGTGATTTTGGCTCCGCCTTTGTATTAAGGATTTGTGAAACAACCTGGTGTTTTTATCCCCTTCTTTTAGCCATTGAATCCTGGATTTTTGTTTTCATAAGGTCTCTTCATGTTTCTCTCTTTGAACTATTTACTCCTTAATCTTGGCCTCTCTATGTGAGAGTTCATTGGAGAAAATACCTTGAATACCATGATGTTGAATCTCTTCCATTTCTTGTTCTAGTTTTTTATCTCCTCAAAGATATTCCAAAAGACTTATTTATTCCATTTTCTTAAACATCGACGTATATGTTTCAACCATTGTTGAAAATGGAACATTTTGGTACTATGGAGGCCTCTCGGTTCTGACCACCAAAGCTCTACGTTTGACATGAAATCCGTGTGATATAACCATAACTTCTCACATGTGAAAGGAGTGGGTCCTTGTTTCTATAGAGGGGTCCATTCCAAGGCTATAAGCCAATGGTATGAATCTTGAAAAGGAAGGACCTTTGCTGATAACCCCTATTTGTATATGAAGGATTTTTCTGAAAGAAATAATCTATCCATATGGACTATGATTTTGTGCTCTTTTCCTCTTTTTTGGTTCCATGTAAATATACCATTCCTAGAAGGGACGTCGACTAAGCTAATATTTTCTACAAGATCTACAAATACTTTACTCTCTTGATCAATCCTATAGAGACCTCCCTGCTTCTCCAAAGGATTTGTGATCATGCTTAAGTCCCCCCCCTCGAGAATCCATACTTTATTTATCATCAAATCTCCTAGAATATATATCTCATCCATGAAAATCCTCTTTGAGTGTGGCGCAATTGGGTTGTAGGTGTTAGTGATGTATCACTCTTCCCCAAATCCTTTACACTTAAAATTGATTGTAAGAAGCCTATAAATGGGCGTGAAGTCATGTATTTCTAAGAGACCAGGTCCCAGAGAGTGGTGATGCCTCCTGATTCTCCTTCTTCTACTATCCATTTGGCTTCGCATCATGGCCAAATTATTTGTGTTATCCTCCTTGTATTTCCTTCGTCTCATTTTTTCTCTTGAAGGAGGATTATGTATGCCTTCAACTT
>JASDQU010509186.1:78917-91622 GCA_032191745.1 Picea mariana | reverse complement strand
AAGCCAGTTGGATTAGGTGAGGGGCCACCGATATCCACCTGGAAGATGTGTTTGGCTTTAGACAACCCCAGAAGTGTAGAACCCACAATTACAAAGAAGTACAAAAGAATGTGTTGAACTAAAAATGGACAAGAGGAGCCAGTTGGAATAGGTGGGTGGGCACCAATAGCTAACTAGATCAATTCCCCCCCCTTAGGAAGAAATGGTCTCCATTGCGTTGATTTCCCCCATCAGGTGAGGAAAATTCTGCTAGATTTAGCCACGGGTGAGCCACTTTCCTTGGTGTAGGAGTTTCCCTGCCTTGACAACCCAATAAAGTTGGATCATTTGCTGGTAAGTGCCCTTGACCTGCGTGTCCACTATCTGATCAGTGGATGCTTGTTCAATGCAGTCGGGGTTGATCTCTGTGGTTGTCAGTTGTTCTACGATCTCTAAGGTGTCCAATAATGGTGGAAAATATGGTTGAAGGAGGTCCACATTGAACACTAGGTGAAGGCCAAGAAAGGGTGGAGTGTTGAGCTCAAAAGCATTGCTACCTATAACCTTGGTGATAGTGCAAGGTCCATAGCGAAGTGGGCGGAGCTTCCGATGGGGCCCTACGAGTTGCTCCTTCTGCAAATGTAACCAGAATTTGTTGCCAACCTGAAACTGGTGTGGTACCATGTGTTGATCATGGCGCTGCTTGTACTTAGCATTGGATTTCTGCAAAATCTCCTGGACCTGTTGGTAGATGTGCTGAATCTGCTCAATGAATATATTGGCTTTGTCAATCGTAGACTGATCATGGGAAGAGTCTGTCTGTGTTGTGGCAAGAGGAAGTGCAACATCAATGGGTCCCAAGGGTTGGAATCCCAGCCCCATCTAGAATGGGCTATGGTCGGTGGAGCTATGGAGAGCCCTGTTGTAACTGTGTTGAACATAGGGGACACTCTCGTCCCATGTACGTGGATGCTTAGAGTTGTACATGTGTAGGATGTGCATAATCATCCAATTGATGACCTTTGTTTGGCCATTTGTTTGGGGGTGGAAAGCAGTGGATTTTCTGAGCTTGGTGTCCAACAGTGACCAGAGACTCAACCAAAATGTGTTGATGAACCTGTTGTCCCAATCGGAGATGATGGTTTGTGGTATCCCAAAGTGGACCCACACTCATTCGAAGAAGAGCTTGGTAGTATCTGTCCCTATGATATTCTTCTTGTAGGCTGTGATGATGGCCATCTTCAAAAACCAATCAACAACCACAAATAAGCAGTCATTGTCTTGCTTGGTGGACGGAAGGCCAAACATGTAATCCATTTAGATGGATTCCCAAGGCTTCTCGGGAGTAGGAAGAGGGGTGTATAGGCATTACTTCTCGATGGATGGCTTGGAAATGGCACATGAAGTGAAATATTTGATATGCTTGCCGACGTCTTGTTGAAGTTTTGGCCAATAAAAGTGTTTCTGCAAAATGGCCATAGTTTTCTCCACGCCAAAATGTCCTGCCATCTGACTGTAGTGGTCTTCCCAAATCAACTTTGCATGCTCACTTGTAGGAATACAGAGATGCCCATGTGGCATAATAGTCCATATTGAATGTGAAAATCGGTGACAGTTGTGCTTGTACCCAAGAGCTTATAAGTGGTGGCGAAGTCCGGATCTTGCTGATAAAGTTGAGGCCACTCATATGCTTCATGTCCACAAGAATGGAGACAGTGGTGAGTGCAGCCACAGGAGGTTGACTGAGGCAGTTAATGAAACGATTTGAGATACCTGTCTTATACTTGATGTTGATATGGAACTGCTCCAGGTAGGTGGACCACTTCTAATGGCAGTCGTTCTACAATTTCCCCCATGTATGTATGAACTATATAGGCTTGTGATCAGTGTGTATGATCATCTCATTTCCCATAATGTAATGTTTCCATTGACAACATGCTTTTACAATGGAATACATTTCCTTGTCATAGGTGGGTTATTTTCAGACAATCTCTGAGAGTGTCTCACTATGGTATGCCACTAGATGACCGTGCTGAGTGAGAATTGTGCCCACAACATAGTCAGATGCATCAATCTCAATCTCGAATGATTGTTGCAGATTGGGCAAGGAGAGTATTGGAGCTTAGCACAAGCGATGCTTCAAATCATCAAATGCTCATTGTTGTTCCTTCCCCCACACAAACTTGGCCCTGCCACCGCCCTTGGTCACCTGGTTGAGGGCCCATGCAATATGGAAGAATCCCAACATGAACCGTTGGTAGAAGTTGGCTAGTCCCAAGAAGATCCGAAGCTTGGTCAGTGTGGTCGAGGCTGACCAGTCACAGATGAATTGGATCTTAGCTGGGTCAACATGTACCCCATGCGCATCAACAATGTAGCCCAAGTATTGGATCCTATTCATGCCAAAAGAGCATTTTTCCAAGTTGCCATATAGCTTGTGTTTCCGCAGAGTGCTCAAAACCTACTGAATATGCCGCATGTGCTCCTCCAATGTTTTGTTGAAGATGAGGATGTCATCCAAATATACCACCACAAAGGAGTTGGTGAAGGGTCTCAATTCATCATCCATCAACCTCATGAAAGTGGTTGGTGCATTTGTTAAGCCAAAGGGTATGACTAGCCATTCGAAGAGACCTTCTTTAGATTTGAAGGTTGTCTTCCACACATCCGTTGGTTCGATGGGAACCTAGTGGTAGCGATAATTTAGGTCAATCTTGCTAAAGAAATTCCCCCCCTTGAGTTGGTCAAGAAGGTCATCAATCATGGGATCGGGGTACCGATTCCTGATGGTGATTTTGTTTAAGGCTTTGTAATCAATGCAGAGTCGCCAAGTCCGTTCCTTCTTCTGCACTAGTACAATTGGGCTTCCGCAAGGGGAGGAGTTGGGTCTGATGTGCCCCTTTTGAAGAAGCTCTTGGATATGATGCATGATTTCATCATTTTCCATCAACGAGTGATGATAGACTGGTCCATTAGGTAGAGGTGCACTGGGGGTCAGATCAATTGGATGCTTGACTTGGCAGTGTGTCGGTACCCCTGTAGGTGAGGATAAGATGTCTCTGTATTCTTCGATGATCCCGTCCACTTGACTTTGCTGCAAAGAGAGGCTCTCTGTAGAGGCCACAGATGTTGCAGAGACCTTCTACTTACCCTAAGAATGAATCATAAAGAAGACGAACCTCCCGGTTTGTGAGATGACCTTACTACATTACTTAGCAGAGATTAAAGAAATAACATTAGACAACGCTACCTCTGTTATCCTGTATAATTGTCTACCCAAAGTAATAATAACACTGCGGGGTCTAGACTCATACACAACATGACGCTTCCACAAATATGGTTGTCCTAAAAGAACATCACAAAATTCAAGGGGAGCAATATCACACAATACTTCATCTTTCAAAGGCTTGATGTCGTAGGACATACAACAATGTTGGCTGACATGGAGATCTCTTCCATGGAGAAGCTAGCCGATGGTGTAGGGCTATAGGTGCGGTGTCGTTGGCAGGTCCAGTCGTTTGACAACCTCAACTGAAATTAGGTTCTTTTGACTACCGCTATCGACAATGAAATGAAGCGAAGCCCCATTTACCCACATCTGCGAGTGAAAGAGGTGTTCCCCTTCCTCTAGTTATTTCGGTTCGCTTGGTCGAACTTTGGTGGTAGCGACAGTGGCACTGGATTCAACATCGATAATCTGCTTCCCTCCTTCAGGATTTCATTCAGAATCATAATCAACTTCTAACTCATAAGCCTTCAGTTCGACCATGAGTGACTGCTTAGAGTGACATTCTTTGGTGTTGTGCCAAGGGCTTTTATGGTACTCACACTATTTTCCTATGTCCTTCTTCGTCTTCTCATTGCCCTTCTTGTGTTGCAGCTTGGACTAGTTGTCTTGAGGGCGTCCATATCGACTTGGTCCCTTGTTGTGTGGGTTGGGGCCACCTTTTCCCTGCTTCGGTTGTGAGGGGTTTGCAGATCCAAACTCTCACCTTTTCTGCTTAAATTTATGCTCGATCTTGATAGCGTATCTATAAGTTGTGCCCAATGAGGCAATGTCTAGAAACTCCATTTTTGTTTGAATGTATCTATGCAAATAGTCGCGGTATTTGAGCACTAGATGACGCTCAGAGTCTTTGATACTCAATTTGGTGTGTAGGGTATGGAAAATATTGGTGAAATCTGGTACTGTCTGGTCCCTTTCTTGACGTAGGGTGGTCCATCTGGTGTATTGGTCCTTGTAGCTTCCAACAGGGTAGTAATGTTCTTTAATGGCGTCCTGGAAGGAATCCCATGTAGGGGCCACCACAAACATTGCAGATTCCTCTATGACCCTTTGCTCAGAGTAAGTATCCCACCAGTCTTTAACATGGGGAACGACCTTCAAGAGTGCAAAAGTGATCTTTTCCCTATCGGAAAAATTGTGGACTGAAAAATACCCTTTGAGAAAATTCAACTATTTATCTACAACATCCACATCTATCAGTCCTTAAAATAATGGAATATAAAAATTTACCTATACCTTGAAGGGGGTTGCATGGATTCTTGATGAATATGCTTCTCCTGTGGGAAGTCATCGAAGAATCTGCGCGAAGTTGTCCATCATTTCGTTCATTTATCGCGCGAGGGCTTCCTCGAGCAACATTTTAATAGGATCTCCTGCACCATCATCTTTCTTTTCGTCCCCCGTGGGTTTTGTCGGGCTCGGAGCGATCGATCTTGCAATGGCTCCATTGGTTCAAGTCCCAACTTCTTGTACCCAGATCTTGTCGGGGACATGCACGAAGAAAAAAAAATGAAGAGCAGACCACTCTAATACCACTAATCCGGATTTAGGAGTGGAACGAACTGATTAACAGACTGAATACAATAAACACAGAGATATGAAGAATAAAATAGATATCCAATGAACAATATCTTCCATTGAATAATGAAATAGGTTGAAACTGTAAAACTGCAGAACTGAAACACTTGCTTGAATGGTGGTATCTATCTCTGAGAAGAGATGTGGCTGCTACGCACATCTGCTTGAGAAAATTGAATTACAATGAGGCTATAGAGGCATTTTTTATATTACTCATGAATTCCAAAACCCTAGACATCCAAAAACCTAACCCTAGGAGGTGAAAATTCAAAAGTCATTTTGGCCCCTATGGGTAAGTTGGTACCTCAACTTCCACGGGTCGTAAATTTTGCATATGATCTCCATTTTAGGTGTGTGATAGCCCTTTGGAAAGGTCTTTCAGAGAACTACACATGTTGCCATCAAACTCTCACATTGTCTATAGTTTGACTGTGGTGAGCCAAAAAAACATTGTTTAGGCCTCCAAAACAGCCTTGGAAGTACAACAAAATGTATTGACATGAAAACATACAAAATAAGCCAGTTGGATTAGGTGAGGGGCCACCAATATCTACCTGGAAGATGTGTGGGGTTTCAGACAGCCCCAGAAGTGTAGAACCCACAATTAAAAAGAAGTATAGAAGAATGTGTTGAACTAAAAACCGACAAGAGGAGCCAGTTGGAATAGGTGGGTGGCCACCAATGGACAATTGGATCAATCCTACCCCTTTAGGAAGCAATGGTCTCCATTGTGTTGAGTTCCCCCATCAGGTGAGGAAAATTCTGCTGGATTTGGCCGCAGATGAGCCACTTGCCTTGGTGTAGGAGTTGCCCTGCCTTGACAACCCGATAAAGCTGGATCCTCTGCTAGCAAGTGCCCTAGATCTGTGTGTCTACTATCTGATCAGTGGATGCTTGTTCCATGCAATCGGGGTTGAGCTTTGTGGGTGTCAGTTGTTCTACAATCTCTGAGGTGTCCAATAATGGTGGAAAATATGGTTGAAGGAGGTCCACATTGAACACTGGGTGCAGGCCAAGGAAGGGTGGAGTGTTGAGCTCAAAAGCATTGCTACCCACAACCTTGGTGATATTGTAAGTACCATAGCGAAGTGAGCGGAGATTTCGATGGGGCCCTGTGAGACGCTCCTTCTGCAAATGTAACCAGACTTTGTCGCTAACCTGAAACTAGTGTGGTACCCTGTGTTGATCATGGCACTACTTGTACTTTAGAAACAATTGCCCAGGACATCAGCGTCAACAAATCATTCAGCGAAATCCTATGATTTCCCTCCCATCCCATGGAGCCAACAGATGAGATAAATGTAAGCATTGATGAACTTCTGCATCAATGGATACTACAAGAACCGGACGGGCCCGATGTCGAGCCTCTGAGGCCGAAGTTGCTCGAGGGAATAAGCACGGGGCCATGATGCAACCCACTAAGGGTTGATACAATCAAATAATAAAAAAGGTTGAATCAAGTCGAGGTGCGCAAGAAAGATGCGCGATGACCCTAGCAAATAAGACTCGCGTATGTGAAACTAAGCCCATAGTATTATTACTAAGTACGAACTAACGGTGAAAATAGATTCCGACAACGCAAAAATGAATCATATTGATTAATATGTCAGGCATTCCCCAACATCATCGGTAATAACGCATTAACCAGTCCATTGACAAAAGGACGATCGACCTGATTCCACATTCAAAGCAACCGTCAATTTCACCACTTAGTGGGAAGTTCAACGTTCCGAGCCTACTCCCCAACCATCATCCAACTTCAGTGACACATGTAGGAAAACCTTCCAGTTTTCCCAGAATATATAAGCACGATCGACCCTGTAACATAAATAATATGTCTGCGCTCTGACGACTAATTCACGCAAGTATCAGACGGAGTTCCTAGTGGATACACCAATCGAAAGGGAAAATAATATACTTCCATCACATGGGTAAAAAATTGGTAATGATGCTTCATTCACCAAGGCATATCCTCATGACGACAAAATAAACATTGGGATCTCTCTGACTGCACCATTCTGCCGCAATATTCTAAGCAATGTTTACTCTATCACCTCCATCAGACTCCTCTTGCTGACCCACTTACCTCTCCTGTCTCCCAAATATAAATACTTGCTCTCCCCTAAATTCCTCAGAGAAATTATCCACATCCTGTTCCCAGTCTCTGTTTCTCTTCACCCCTAGTTCTACTTCCCATCCTTCACTTCTATCATGGCCCAATTTCCCAGACGTTCCAGGACATGTGCTTCCCTACCTCACCAATATCCTCCCATTCACACACTCTAGTTATTCTGAATCTTAACACTGTATCAACAATTGTTAGGTAGAACCTCCACTATATTGATTTACCTACTTCCACACTACTAAGTGTCTCCATACTTCATCCCCTTTGATGATAAGGTGAGCCCCTATGTCTAACTCATACCATGCTTCATCCCCTTTGTTGATGTAGAAGGGCTTCCTCTTTTTTCATAGATCCACCTCCTCCACCCACACCTATGGAGATTGTGTATACTCACACACCCATTGTCATGCCCCCTTCTCTCACCTCGTGCCATATATCCACATCCTTCCTCCAGTAGAATGACCAGGGCTATTAGCTCAGCCTGACCGTTCTAAAATTAAAAGATGGGCATAAAATGATACTCTCTTTGGGTGGTACCTTAACTATATTTAGTGCTCAATGTTTTGTGGGTGGCCTTAAGAAAATCCCTTATTCCCCTCCATAAACACCAACAAAGGTTCCAGAAGGAGCATCTGGCCACATGCACTCCAACTCTCTCTTTCACCATGCATCCTACGTTAGTCATTCACAGATCTGAGTCAAGTTACACCTACATCCTGCCTTGATGATTTTCTCTTACTCAGGTCTGGCCGTTAACACAACTTTTTTTGTCGACCGATGATTTGTTCTTACTCCAATTGTCTACCTTCAGAACTTCAGTAGCTGGCTCGAGGATGAGCCAAATAATAGTGGTGGGGGCATTTTGGCACCCAAAGTTTTGGGTTACGTTTTTTGCGCGTGCACAAACGAAGTTGTGCACGCTCATTCCACAGGTTTGCGCACGCCTAAGGAAATGTGTGAGGAATGACATAGAGTGTGCACCAAGCTGATTTTTGTGAGTTGCACGCCACTCTTAAATACTACCAAGTACGCATATGTCCGAGTTTTGTCAGTTGCACTAGAAAACAAGAAGATGCATGTTGGAAGCAAAAAAGGAATCATCAAGAAATCTCCCCGAATGATTATTGTCAACAACATAAAAAGACGTGGAATGGCCATAAAATGAGTTGGTCAGATAGTTAAGATTTCCCTTGATGTAGGAAGTCTACGTGGAGCACTGGTAAACACCAGAAGCATGCGACGTATTTTTATCAGACAAACGAGTGTAGCAGAGGAGAAAGAGACAACGCTCCCCAACATAGAAAGCTATAAAAGGAAGCTCTAACATCATAAATAAAGCTAGCTATTTAGGGGTTTTAGCGAGTCTATCGAGTCTCCAATATTGATCTCACTATGAGCCCACTGTAATATTGTAATGCTTTGAATGCAATCCTGTGTCTATGATATGTCTAAGTTTTGAGTCAAGGCGCATGACGCATCATGTTGTAACTCTAAGGTTTTATATGGAAAAGATATGAAGTTTTATGGCTATCATATGTGTCTGTCTTGCGCAATGCATATCTATGATATGATGGAATGCTCTCAGTAATAAAGATATGACAGTTCTGATTCAATTTGTGTCTATTATGTATGAGTTGAACATTTGTGTATTGTTTTAATTCTTAGTCCTAATAGTTTATCGGATATGAGTTATATGGATGCCAATTGCAGTGACTTTTCGTGTGTTTAAACCTTCATCCTTGTCACAAGACCTTATGGTCTTTGTGATCCTCTCTACATCTCGAGTGAGACTTTCCTCGTCCTTGGCCAAGGATTGATATGTCAGTGCTTTGGGGTTTTTGTTGAACAACTCTGGATGAACCCTAGGTCTAAAACTCCCCAGCGTTAAGAAGGACGGGACGCGCGCAAGCATGGACGGAAAACACCCAACAAGAGCTCAAAAAAAGGATTAATTTGTGATTTATTCATGATTTCTCAAAGTTGTGAGAAGATATGAACGTTTCTACAAATCGTTTCAATATTATTTCGATAGAAAATCGCAAAATAAGGATAAACTCATTTCCTAATCTACCAAAAATAAAATGTTTTTTTTTTTTAAATTGTCTTTCCTAAAATCGAACCAGGTGTATTAGTTTATAAGTTATGTTTCAACTTTCAAGCCTTCATATGATTAATTTTATTTTAATTAATGAAAATTGTATAGAGTTGAAATTTCTTTATAATCCAACACGAAGAAATGTAATGTCAAAATTGGTTTCTACGAAACAAAATATGTTCAAAGTAGAGACAAGTCTTTTTTACTAAGTTCGAAAAAATGAAGTACACGAATCTTTAAATGTTACATAGAAAGGATGGTGTGTGAGATTTTGCAAAGAATAAAGTTGGACCTGAGTTAGTATATTGTTGGTGTTTCATGTTTCTTAAATTTACAATTTGATGATTATGTACAATATTGGGAAACTAGTATGTAAATTTAAAGTTTTATGGACTTACTATGTTAATTTAAATGTTGGGAAAATAATATGTAAATCTAAAGTTTTATGGACTCACTATGTTGAAAGGATTCATAAGTGATCCAAATCGGATCCAAGAGCCAAGATGGGATCCAAGAAGGCCTAAAAATCAAAGTGCTCAAAATTTCTTCAAAACGAACGTGTGCGTAGGTCTTGTCGATACGAACCCAACGCAACTTGAACGGGCTCAAACAAACATTGTATGTGAAAGATATCACGTTCTGTTCATTTGACCAACCATGCAAAAAGTCAACATGGTCAAATTCAAAGTTGATGTCAGCATGTACGACAGGTGACGTCAGCATGTACGACAGGTGATGTCAGCATGTGTTAGGATGATGTCATCATGCTGACGTGGTGTCACCAGGAGGTGACACATGTCACTCAGTTTCGTCACTTTCGGGCTGAGTTGGCACTGTATGGATTTGACACGTGTCACCGTACGGATGACACATGGTATTCTGTATAGTGATGTGGCCCAATGATAGATGGACACATGGCGTACAGATGACAGCTGGGTAGGTGACTGGGTGTATGAACTGACACATGGCAGGGTGACTAGTTGTACGGCGGATGACGTGTCAAAAAGGTGGTAGGATGACTAGATGTACGACATATGATGTGGTCCAATCCTGGGTCGCCACGTGGCCCAATCAAGTGGTGCCACATGGCACCCTGTGGATGGCCAATGATGGCTGGGTAAAATTTGTTATGGGGCAGGGGGATTCGAACCCCTGACATCCCAAACAAGCCTATAGTTTGGTAACCACTGGCGGACCACATGGGCTAAGGGTGATGCTTACTCCCAAAACGATGCATTTTGGTTATGTGTTGACGATGGCGTAGAATGGGGGATAAGCCCCGATTGGCGAGGGCCAGCCCCGTCCGACCAGGGGCTAAGAACCAGGGATCTAACAAACCAACATGCGCATGGAGGGTTGGGGGCATGGCCACATAGCTCAAGCCACAAGACCAGGGGCTGCAGAACATGGGGCTACACTGGTTTGGAGGGCACATAAAGGAATAGGGGGAGGCCACATGGCCAAGCCACACGACTAGGAGTCGAATGGTAAGGGGGCCAATGCGCCAAGTCTTAGCCTAGGGCCATATGGTAGTGCCACATATGTCCAGGGGCGCGGAGGAAGGGGGTTGCACCCTATTATTTGCAAAAGGTGGGTTTTTCCACTATATAATAATATTTTTATTGATTTAATTCCTGATATTGATGGATTTTATCCATTTTTGGAGGATCTTGGGCCCTTTTTTAGGCCAAATCTTCGGGAGAAGTTGGGAGGTTGTTACCCACTTCAAGTCTATATAAACCTGAGGTTCTTGAAGCCAAGGGGGGAGGTTCAGATCAGGAAAATGCTGATGAATTGTTAAGGCAAAGCCATTTTTATGCAGGGAAGTCATTGAGGAAAGCACCTTTGCGGGCCATCTCTGGAAGCTTCGTTTATCCATTTTCAGTGCCGTCAGTTTTGATGGGTTCTTGAGATCTAGCAGAACATAGCTAGCTCATTTTTGTAATCCATTGGCACTTTTATAATGTACATTTAAAGCTTTGAATAGAAATAAGAAAGCCTCACCCACTGAGACAAAGGCCTGGAGACATAGGCGAGATTGTCGAACTCCGTTATCAAATTTTGTTGTTATGGTTTGTTTTTTGTTTATGCTTATTTCCATATCTGTATATTGCTTTATGGCTGCCATGTTTCATCATTAATTCTCCCTCTTTCATTAATTTCCTAAATGGTTATTTAACTCATGAAAAATAACTCAACCATTGTCATTAAAAGATCTTTTCGGATCAAGAAGTAAGATTATTTAGATTTTCACCTTACAAAATTATTAAAATTAGAAAATTTGCTTATTAAATAATTTTTTTAATGAAACTTTGTATATTGGTTAAAATATTTAGAAGTAAAGTTATTTGAATTTTCATTATATAAAATTATTAGAGTTAGAAGATTTGTTCGATAAAGTTACTTTGTGATGAAACTTTGCATGTTGAAAATTGTGGTAAGAAAAATTGGACTTTGTATTTGTATTGATATAATAAAAATGTTTTTAGGGGTGGCAAGTGTGTGGGGGGATCATAATAGATATTGAAGGAAAAAAACGAAACGAAACCTTTGCYTAGAGTAGAGCAATATYCACAAACAATTAAGGCAAGGACTACGCCCTTCTCTAGGGCCTCCTCCTCACAAAGAAATCCAATATAAAATATTTGATTGCAATTGAGGACTCAAGTGTCATTTATGAAATCAAAGACTCAAGTTCATTTATCAAATTGATGGTTTTGAAATCAACCCTATCAGATAATAAGCTCKCTTTGATCATTTCTTGAATCAAGAAGGAGGTTTATAGTGTGGRCATGGTTTCATATTTCTTAGTCATGGGATAATTTCACTCCCAAGCCAATTCTTTAGCTAATGAAGCMACCTCTCTTAATCAAGGGGCCTTGAGGAAAAATAGGGGCCGGTTTCATCATATAATCCCCTAAGTATCCAAGGTTTATKAACTCAAGCCACATTTCCTCTCCATTAATTACCACATGTTTCAACAACTCTCGTATCAATCGTCAAGTGTGGGGAGGGGGTATGAAAGGATGTGACCCYATCTCATTCACATGTTGGAATTAACCATTGTCCCATCTATTGAATTCTTCATCATGGTATCCTATTGGTGAGGTGGGATAATGAAGAAATTTAGGATAGGAATTTGCAACGACTCTCGAAGTATCATCAACTAGCTTGGAACCCATCTCATATGAATTTCTCTTGGTTTTTGGTTGGTTTATTGGAAATTTGTTCTGCAAGCTACAACATTTGAGTATTTCTAGTGAATAATTACCATGGTGCTCTAATTTTTGGAATATGTTTGGGTTCTAGTTCCTGGAATTCATCATTGGGGTTTGGAACTAGATTAGAGGGTGGTTTTTCTATAGCGTCTTCCTCTTTCTTCGTTCTTTCATGGCATTAATCTCTCTAGCTCTCTGAGTTTCATCTATACTCAAATTTTGTGACTCCGTGTTCTTAAATGTCTAGGATGTGACTTAATAATTTTATTTAGGATTGGATGTGTTGGCCTTTTCAAGTTTGGTTTTAGAATTTATGGAAATACAATGTTCTGATTGTACTGATGTTTGGTTTGTGGGACATAGGGTCTTTTCTATGCATTGGATATAAAACTCTCCCTAGTCATATTGGTTCTAACTTGACTTT
>JASDQU010509186.1:64758-78116 GCA_032191745.1 Picea mariana | reverse complement strand
GGAGGAGGCTAACAACCATCACACATTTCAATAATCTTTAGGTTTTTCAAAGTAATTAGAATTTTAGGTGTCTCTTTTAAGCAATATACCTACAAGGATAGCTAGAATGTAATAATTGTAGATATTTGCAAACTCTCTCACGTGGCTGATGAGACTTGCCAATTTTGTATGAAACTTCATAACAATACTACTTGTATGCTTTTTATTTAGCTATGCTCTATATTATTTCCTAATGTTGATTAAAAAAAGAGATAATAAAGATGTTTCAACTATTTATGTTTATTACTTTTTATTACTATTACTATTTTATTTTTATAAAAATGGGTGGACATAAAATTGATAATTTATAAATTTGTATTAATGTAAATTGAAGGATAATAAAATATTTGATTCCAATGAATTTTCTCTTTAACGATTAAATGTAAAGGTCAAATTTTGGCATTGCTTAGCAAAAACTATACGACATAACTGCTTTTTATACATCCATTCAAATTTGGACTAATGGGTTCTACCTTTAAATGTTCACAATCTCAAAACTAGCTTTGGGGTAAAAATATTTGTTGAAATATTATTATTGTTGATGTCAAAGTTAGGGGGAGCCTACAGATGTCCAAGATAAAGATTACAATATTGATATTGTTGGAAATATTGTTTTTGGATTTTTGATGCTCAGTTTGGATACCTATCTTTGAAGGCATTTTTACTATGAATACCTAGCTCAAATTGGAGACTAGGTTATATGGTTGGAAAAATTATTATAAGACCTTTCCAATGGTATATGGAAATCCCTCTAACTCCTTAAGAATGAGGAGATATGAATTTTTTTGTTAGACAACCCAACCATAATGTTTAGGTCAGCCTACCAGTCTTTATAGGTCAACCCTAAAAGTGAGCACAAATACACTATAAATACAGGATAGATGTGTGCATTTGAAGAGCATCCAAGCAAGAAGATCAAGTCTGAGGTGAACAAAAGAGATATGAGATGTGCAAGAGGAGCTGGCGAGTCTTTTTGGGGTCTAAAGGTGCAAGAGGAGTTTTCTTGGAATTTTAAGGGCGCGCTATGAAGTATTAAAGTCTATGATGCCACAAATTGAGTTGTTTTGAGGTTTTGATGTTGCATCCCAAGCTTATATTATGGGAATGATGCTATGAGGTTTGTAGGGCATGCAGGCTAAATCTAACTAGGGTTTGAATCTATGTTTGGGGTATGAAGTAAAGAGAGGCATTGGAGCATCAAATTTTGAGGGTCTTATGATGCTATGAAATACATGAAATATGAAGCATGCAGGTGAATTCATAAGTGCTATGTGTATGAAGATCTTATATTGGTGTCTATACAGGTCTTACTGAGTTGGTGCTCAGTTGAGGAGATTGGTGTCTCTAGTAGTTTGGTGGCTACACAATATCTTGTTGAGTTGGTGCTAAGATAAGATTGATGTCTTCAATAGGTTGGTGCCTACAAAATATCTTGCTGAGTTGGTACTCATTTGAGGAGATTGGTGTCTCAAGTAGGTTGGTGCCTACAATCTTTGTAATAGTAGGTTGGTGCCTACAAACATTTATAAAGATAATTTTTTATGGTTTTCTCCTGCAAGGGTTTCCAAGTTAAACTCTTTGTACTGTGATTTGAGTTTACATGCATTTACTGTTTTAAAGTTAATGAATGATTGATGAATGCTCAATTAAAGTAAAAAGTATCTTATATTGATCCACCCCCCCTCTCAGTATAAGCATAAGTTCAACAATTGGTATCAAAGTGGGCTCCTTCAGAAATAGTTTAACCACTAGAAGGTAGATCTCGAGCACATATGGATTGTAAGGAAGGTCTCCCTACAAACAGAGCGCATTTGTTTGATGGAACAAACTATGCATCATGGTGTTATAACCCTAATTTGCACAATACATGCTTACCTGGCATCAGGCCATCTCATAGCCCTTCTTGGCCAAGCCATCACTGAACAAATCTTCTTAAAAAACCCATTTTTAAAAGCCCATGCGCCCTGCTCCATTACTGAACGTGGGTACACGCTAGTTGACTCACTACAGCTCGCATGTACCTACAAAAGCACGAAAAAAGGAAATTTGTTGATGGAACACACAACTTTGGGAAAGTTAACTAAACCTTTCGGCCATGCATGGCCGGTCACTCGAACAAATACCTAGCTCCTTCTAGCCTATAAAAGAAGGGGTAGGGGTACCATTTAAAAAGAGAAAAATCATAGTAGATAAACTATACCCAAATTGGCATTCCCTTTGTCCCAACCTTTAGCCATCCTTGTGCAAAGAGAATTATAGAGCAAAGCAGTTGGAAGACAGTGAAGAGGATCCCAGGACTAGTTTCGAGGAGCAGTGTCGGCCACATTTTGTAAGTTTACTCTTGTGAAGATTAATACAAAAAGGAATACTTTTCCCTTCCCACCATATCATGTGTTCAAGTTGAGTATTTATTTCATGATATTGTCACATCTAACCCAACCATTAGTATATGAAATGCGTGTTCGTAGCTCTATGTTTGTTCATGTGTGAATGAAGGTTAGCTTTGGGAGGAGGCTTGCAATCAAAGAGCAAGCGAAAGAAAAGGGATCGACATTGAACGAAGGACTTAAGGTAGAGTTATATGATCTTGTTTATACCTTTGTATTGCATGTGTGTGGGGTTCTGTGTCGGGAGAATAGGACAAAGTAGAGGCCTTTTGAATGGTCATTTTTTTGCATGCATGATCAAATCCCTTAAATGCTAAGTCCGTAAGGGAGACTTACCCAACAACAGAATTGGCGACTCCACTAGGGATCTCTAGGGTTTTCTGGGATTGCTTTCTTGGGTATTTTTAAAAATTGGTTTCATTCCTTATTTTTAAAGTTTCTGCAAAAGTTTGAGCTAACAGAGATTCTGGTCTTTCATACTAGTGGTCTCTGTTTCTTTGCTTGGTTGCATTCTTTTTTTTTACAAGAATCACAAAGGTACACATGGCCTGTACAAGGCCTGCATGCGTGTACCCGCACCCTACCTTCATACATGTCATGTGTACACGCTAGCTGATGAAGTGTCAGTCGCATGTGTGAATTCAATTTTTTTTTTTTTAGAGAGGCAGTCATCCTCTCCCCTGTCAGGAGTGATCCTCCTCAGGGGTTTTCTGGATCTCATTCTGGTTTCTGTGTTTGCAATTTTGTAGCTTAGGTTCCACCTCAGATTGGTTTTTTTCTACGAATTTTTCCCTGCATTGTTTTCTTTTTTCTGGAAAAGTCATTTTCTGAGTCTTCAAAAGATTCAAGTTCTCAATACCAGTGATCTCTGCCAGTGTTTGATTGCTTTTCTAAATAGTTGTAGAAGTACATGTGCCCTGCATAAGGTCTGCACGCGTGTACACACACCTTAACTTTACACAGCTCATGTGCACATGCTGGTTGTTGAACTGTCAGCCGCGTGCCTGTTGAGAGAAAATTTTTGTTGAAAGAAAGGAAGTCATCCTTTTTCTTATCAAGAGTTACAACCCTCGGGTTTCTTAGTCTCTGTCATACCAGTCAGTCACTTAGGTTTGATCACAACAATAGTTTTCTTTTTCATTAAGAAGTTTTTCTCAAAATTTTCCTTTTATAGGGTTTTTAGAAAAGTGGGAGAGTCCATCTTAATCTGCTTGTGTGGTATTTTCAGTGACTCTTTGCGATATGTGCCTAGGCCAAAAGTTTTTCGTGGTCTTTACTTGTCGATATTTTTCCTTTTTGCTTTTGTGAGCATTAGATAAAAAAAATAATAATCGTTTCAATGCTTTGTTTGATTGAGTAGTTAGTTGCATTGATAATCACGAAAAGTTTGCTTTCATAAGTTCTTGGCTTTTCACTTAAGACATAAGTAGCTTGTAGTCGAGCGAAATTATGTTTTGAGTTTGTTGTACATAGATCTTAGAAAAAAAATATAGGTTTGAAAAGTTGGTTGAAGATTTCATTTTGTTTCGAGCTTTTTGTTTATCTTTTCTTTTCGTCTCTCAAAACATAATTAGTTTCATTTTCATAACCCTCGACTTAAGACAAGATTTTAAAAAGAACACTAAATCTAAAAGCAATTAGACTCTTTATGTTTGTAGGGCCAACCAACTAGTTTAGGGTTAGGACCTTGAATTAGGTTGGAGAGGAAACTCTTCAAGGCCATTGAAACAAAAATTGAAGTCTGAGTTAGGGAGCGTCCAAGTCCAGTATCATGAAAGTTATCTGGGACCCCCCTCTAACACGGGGGCTAAACAGGAGGTCGCGTAAGGAAAGGTAGTGGATATAACCCCTCCAAAGTCGGATTAAGCGTAGTGGAGAACACATATATAGGGCTTGTCTTGGGATTCCGTCGATTGCATTTGCCATGGAGCTTCGTGGATTCTAAATCCGTTCAAGGTCCTCAATTGTCTTCTAGACCACTTGCTTTTGATACCCTTGATAGGTTTTGGGCTTGATACCCTGCTCATTTTGGTCTACTCGACTGTCGACTGTACCCACCTGGTGACTGTTCACGCGCTGGCAACCTAGTTGCCTATCTTTCTAGGGACTTACACAGGTGACTGTGTGGGTATACCACGGTACCTAGGAAATACATCGAGCCATGCTTTGCATAGTATACCCAGAGGGTGCTTTCGTATTCGAGTTGCACTTGCCCTGGTAAGTTTCTCTAGTGTTGGTTGTTGTAACTGTTATTCCAACTAGTTTAGTGATTGCTTGTTTTATCTCGTCGGGACTTTTTCTAGTGTGTGTTGTTTTTTGAACGAATAGAAAGCCCTAGTGTGTCTTTGATCTTCTCACATAGTGGAGGATCACGAGCTCCGCCAGTCACGAAGGCTTTTGGGCCTGCCACCAATTACACTGGAGCCACCCCGACTGCCGCTAAGGCGAAAGCTAGACCAACAAGGGTCTTTTGAAGCAACCAGGTCACAAGAAACTGTGCCTGACCACCATCCAGAGGAGCCAACCATTGAAGACCTCAGAGTGGAAGATCTTGGTCCTTACAACCCTCCAATCACTTATCTATCGGTGCCCATCATCGTACAGGTCCTACCTTACGAGCGCCGGACAATGGCGCACGCAGCAATGGAAACAAATGCTGCCACTTCTATCGGGAATCCTTCTATTCCCACCATGACTGTCACCACAGGGGGTGTTCCACTCCCTAACCCACCTTCATCGATCCGAGCCACTATGGTCTTGATTGCCTCTACCACGAGCAGTGGACCGACCCCGTCTTTGGCGGCGACCACTAATCCTTTCTTACAGAGTGCGACAGGCCCTCCGTTCTCATACGGTATGCCTAGCTCAGGTACAATCCTTGTACTTACCTCCTCCACTACAGAGACTGTAGGTCTAGGGGCAGGGAGCTCTAACGCTCCTCTGCTAGGGTCCATAGGGGGCACTTCAGGAGGTCATATACTTCCTTCATCCCCTTCACTCGGCGGTGCTCACCAGCCTCTCGCCGGACCAAACACACACCATAGTGCGATAGGAGCAGGGAGTCAAGGACTACCTTCTCAAAGTATGCCGGTAGGTTCAACACCGTTTTCTTTGTTCGGAGTGTTTGGTAACAACGTTTTCTCATCAGCTGCTTTTCTGACCAGGGGCAATCCCGATTATGGACAGCCAAATCCTATGAAGGGTACTATTCCTGCACAGGGGGCACACCCAGGAATTCCTTCCGCACCAGGACCTTGGAATACTTGGCAGGGACCAGTTCCCTCATTAGGAATGTCGATCAGGGGCAACTCCTTTCACAACCAATGGAACCCCGGGCAGGGCACAGCACCTATGCCCATGGGATCAGCATGGGGCAACCCCTCCAAAAGTCCTCCCAATGTAATGCAAGCCCAACCATCTACGTCCTATTTTGGGAATCAGTCGATGATGTCTCATCAAACGCATAATCCGTATGCTGGTCATGGCCATGGTTTCTACAAGAACACTGGCCAACAACCCAACTTTTCTTGGCAACCTGGTGCCAGTCAAACTCCAGGCCCCTTTTTCCATGGTTATCACCAACAACCAAAACTACCTTTCCTGGCAATCTTGCATTTTCCTAACTTAACAAGGTTGTTGAATGACCCTATCTGTCACGATCCATGTTGGCCCCCTATGCCAACGAAGTTGCCTTCAGACATACCCAAATTCGAAGCCAAGCCTAACAAAGATCCAGGAGATCATGTGACTACCTTTCACCTTTGGTGCTCGTCTAATTCGTTGAAAGATGACTCTGTTCAGTTGCGATTGTTCCAACGCACTCTCATAGGGAGTGCTGCGAAATGGTACATTGAGCTCGACCGCTCAGGATACTCTTTCTTCGGTGAATTGGCAATGGCTTTTCTAAACCATTTCCAATTACCCATGAGATACGATGCCAGTACAGAATTGTTGGCCAATTCCTCATAGACAAAGGCAGACCATATCTCAGATCACATCCGAGAATGGAGACGTCGGAAGAGTTTAATTAAGGTGCCAGTCCCACCAGCGTTCTTCTTGAGTGGTTCCTTAAGTCTTTGGTCCCCCAGTTATCCAAAGACGTCGCAACGTCGGGAGTGTTTTCCGAAGAAGATGCCATCATGAGAGCTCAACATCTTGAGCTCATTTATTCTCAGTCTAGTCTACTGTACGAAATCTTGCCGAATGCGCCACGCTCCATACTTGATAAAACCAGACAGAGAGTCGAACCACATTCCGATGGTATTGTTGGTTCAGCACAAGCAAAGCTCGTTGAACAGATGACAAAACAATTGCAACAACTGTCTATACAACACACAACGACCAACCAGACTACTGTTTCGGCTGCTCCACCTACCCAAACGTCGGATGTACACAGTGTGCAATCGACAAATCCAAAGGCCGCCCAGCAGCCTGATGGAAAGAAAAAACAACGTAAGAAGGGTAAGGGGGGTAAGCAACCCACTAATAATGTTGGCGGGGGCAACATTGAGAAAAGAAAAGCGAAGTATCCATGTAATCTTTGCGCGGAAGATCACCCGACTCATCAGTGCCCTCGACTTGCAGAGGCCCAAAAGTTATTGTCACAGCAGCAGCCTATTGTGTTAACGAACCCATTTCAACATGGGAAAAATTTAACCCAAGCCTCTACAAGCACAGAAGGGGGCAGTCAAGGACCCCCTCCACCTGCGAATAATCCAACTTCCGCGAATGTGTATATGGTGAAAGGTGATTCCTTTATAATGACTAGAGCACATGACTATAGTAAGCCAAGTACCTCTGAAAAAAGTAAAGAAGCTGAAATCCCATCTCTTCCTCTTCATATCGAGAAGACATTGGAAGAAACCATGACATGCATCCCAAAAGGTGCATTCAAAAAAGCTTCTCATAACCCAAACGCAAGGGCTGCCCAGAACTACTCTGTGGTGGAAGATTTGTCTCAAACCCCTTGTGCGATGTCAGCTTTGGAAGTCCTCCAGAGCTGCCCTTCCTAGAGAAAGGCTCTGTTAGCTACTTTAGGATCTTTCGAGACTTGTAACCCGGGTACGATCATTCTTGATATGACTGACTTAAAACCATGTTTCCCTTACCACGTAGCGTTCTAGATAGTAGTGGCTTACACCACAAAAACTCTTACTCGAAACATTTTCCGCACGGTGGTTGATGAGGTCACCTCGACATGTGTAATGTCTTTTGTGTGTTGGAAGGTCATTGGCCAGCCCGCTTTGTCTCCATCACCTGATCTCCTCACCGCTTTCGACGGTCGTTCTTTCCGGCCACATGGCATCATCCCTTCTTTCTCAGTACAACTAGGGGGGAAAACCATGTGTGTCGAAGTTGAGGTGGTTGATGCATCGCTCAACTACAATATTTTGTTAGGAAGGAGTTGGACCTATGCCATGCAAGTAGTGTTCGTGACAGTTTTCCGAGTCTTGTTGTTTCCACACGAAGGACGGATCGTGACCATTGATCAATTGTCTTTCTCCCATTCTGACCCTTCATTGGGGGCATCTGCAGTCCCAATGATTGATAATCCTTAACCCGGTATAGTCAACATAGAAGTTGGTTTGTGCCCACCTTTGATGGGTACATTTGATTATCCACCTCCTCAAGGTGATGTGAAGTTCATATCAGACCACCATAAGGTTGATATTTTCCAGGTTTCGTCGTTTCGCACGACTTACTTCAATGATCCGTGGATTCTTCCTTCCCCATCAACCATGATGGAAGGGACAGGGCACCATGGCATGTCCATGCCCTTGTCTGTGGCAGAAGTAGCGTACTCTCTAGTCCAACAAGCTTCTGCCGATCCCGATCCGACTCATGCACAAGAGTTAGATCTGACTTTAGAGCCTATTTGGGCTCAAGGTTCCCTCACTGATACAGACTCTTTAGACTTAGTCTTGCCCTCCGACGAAGCAATCATTGAGGCAATGACTAGTCCGGAAAAACCCTAGGACGATCTTCATCACAGATCTTATTTCCTCCTAGAGTTCAGCAGAATTGAAGCAGGGGAATTCACTTTGACTATGGCTGGAGACAGGTCTTGTCCTATCAACCCCTTTGCTACACACATTGTTTACGTCAAAGGAAATATGGCAACCATTGCTGAAACGATTCCTATAGATATCTCCAGAACCCCTGGCATCATGGAAAATTTCTTTGTTAGAGCAGATAGCTCCCTCGAGACGATGCCAGGCATCAACCCACGAAGTGTCGAGCACGAGCAATATTTGTTGTCTTTCAAGCTCCCTTTGAAATCCGAAAGCAACATCTGGCGAGACTGCGTTTATGTTTTTCGATCTCGTTTGGATTAACTGAGAAAAGCAAACAATAACAGGTCTTCTTTTAAGCCCTTTTCATACCCTCTAAACATGAAAAGATTGTCGAGCCATCTTGTGACCTTTCATGCTCGTTAAACTGCAATTTGAATTCATGTCTGTCCGATGATAGTTTACCCCTTTTTCGGTCCAGATGGTCAACTGTATGAACAAAGGTATACTCTAGGGGCGTTGGTCCCCTAGAAGAGTATTCTCAGGTATGATTTTAACCCTTTTTCGGGCCTAAGGGACTAAATTTACGAAAAAGGAACCCCCACGGAGTCCATAGTTAAGCTCTTTTCAGACTCCCTAAAATTGAAAAGATCGTCGAGTGACCTTATTCTTTCACACTTGTTAAACTGGTCTAGAAGAACATTCCTGACGAAGTCCATAGTTAAGCTTTTTTCAGACTCCTTAAAAATGAAAAAATTGTCGAGTGATCTTGTCTTTATCACACTCATTAAAATGGTTTTGAATAGACGTCTTTTCGGTGCTAATTTACCCCTTTTTCGAACCGACTAGACTACCTTCGAAAAAGGTACCACAGTGGAGTCTCCTTTTATGTTTTTTTAGACTCTCTAAACATGAAAAACGACCGAGCTTACCTTCTCTGGGCTCGTTAAACTTACATCAAAGGACGTTATCATTGTGTCTTGTTAACCTCTTTTGCATTCCTGCGTCTTTGTTCTAAATGCCAGCTCCATGTTACTCTGAACTGACCCATCTAAAGCATGCCTTATAACGCAAGCCTTGAAGCACTTTGCCTTTGCGTCTTGACACCTTGACCCCTGAAGGGATTTTTCCGAGCATGAACATCAGTTTAGTCCTTATGCCTAGAACTCGTATGTTTGCAACACTCCTTCCCCCTTTGTGACATCGCATTCTATATTCTTTTTCAAGCTTTTCATAATTATTTGAAAAAGACTAAAAAAAATAAAAATCAAATGTACCCCAAAAAGAGGAAGGGAAAAGTATTTTCTTTTTTATTGGCAGCACAATGAGTCACCCTTGGACAAAGCACATCCTTTCGTTTGTTCGTCAAGTCCTGGGATTTAATATGACCTTAGGAAGATGTTCTCGCTACATACGAGTTGTGTCCTCCTCCGTTTGGTTTTTCTTCTAAACATATGGAGAGTTTGCGTTGCCTCCTGCATCGTGAACTTATGTCAATGCCATGCTACCTGAGTCTCATCATTTGTCGTGCTATTGTCCAAGGGAATTTTTACCAAGCCTGAGTTGGCCCCTCCGCAGTTTGTCTCTTTCCCTCATGCCCGGCCATCCCGAAAGTCCAACCAAGTCTTTGTTCGAAATCAATGAAGCCTTCAGTCTGATCATCAAAGATCCTCTAGTCCAAGCTCGAAGAGCAGTCGAAGACCTCTGGGTAGTGAATTCGTACACTCATATTACACTCCTACTTGAGTTTTGAATATTTTTTGAAGTTGTTGCTCGAGCTCTAACGTCATTATTTCCATCCATCATGTCGTATCAGCTTATGGAAGATGGATACTATACATGTATATCTTTTGATTTTGAGATGTAGATCCGTTGTGTATTGCTCACGGCTACACTCTATATAGTTATATGACATGGATTTGCAGTGTATTTGATTGGTAGCCATGATTTTATTTTTATCCAGATCATGGGTATGCCCGCCTCGGTGAGACAGTTGTTATTTTGTAGATGGCGCCTCCTGAATTCTAGTTCCTGGGCTCACTGGTTCAGTACATTGGTAAAGATTAGTAATGTATTTCGGCCATTAGATGCTCTTCTGACCTCACACATTAGGGGGCATCTGTTATAACCCTAATTTGCACAATACATGCTTACCTGGCATCAGGCCATCTCATAGCCCTTCTTGGCCAAGCCATCACAGAACAACTCTTCTTAAAAACCTCATTTTTAAAAGCCCACGTTCCATGCTCCATTACTGCACACGCGTACATGCTAGCTGACTCACTACAGCCCGCGTGTACCTACAAAAGCACAAAAAAAGGAAATTTTCTGACGGAACACACAGCTTTGGGAAAGTTAACTAAACCTTTCGGCCATGCATGGTCGGTCACTTGACCAAATACCTAGCTCCTTCTAGCCTATAAAAGAAGGGGTAGGGGTCCCATTTAAAAAGAGGAAAATCATAGTAGAGAAAATATACCCAAATTGGCATTCCCTTTGTCCCAACCTTTAGCCATCCTTGTGCAAAGAGAATTATAGAGAAAAGCAGTTGGAAGACAGTGAAGAGGAGCCCAGGACCAGTTTCGAGGAGCAGTGTCGGCCACATTTTGTAAGTTTACTCTTGTGAAGATTAATACAAAAATGAATACTTTTCCCTTCCCACCATATCATGTGTTCAAGTTGAGTATTTATTTCATGATATTGTCACATCTAACCCAGCCATTAGTATATGAAATGTGTGTTCATATCTCTCTGTTTTTTCATGTGTGAATGCAGGTCAGCTTTGGGAGGAGGCTTGTAATCAAAGAGCAAGCAAAAGCAAAGGGATCGACATCGAACGAAGGACTTAAGGTAGATTTATCTGATCTTATTTATACCTTTGTATTGCATGTGTGTGGGGTTCTATGTCGGGAGAATAGGAGAAAGTAGAGGCCTTTTGAATGGTCATTTTTCTGCATGCATGATCAAAGCCCTTAAATGCTAAGTCTGTAGGGGAGATTTACCCAACAACACATGGAGTATAAGAATGAAGACATATATGATGGCCCTTGGGTTTGGTATTTGGGAATCAATCACAACAGGTTATACAGATGAAGTTGGGAAGGAGTCAAGTGAACACAATGCAAAAGCAATAGATGTCATCTTAAGTGGCCTATCATATTCTGAGTATGTCAAGGTAATGCAGTATACATCAGCTAAACATATTTGGGACAAGCTACAAAACATTTATGCAGAGAGATCTAGTGATTGTTCCAACTATAAATTAGAGAGAAGAAACACAATTTGTGAGAAAGATAAAAGGAGGACCTAGAAAATACAAAGAAAAGGAATATAGTGATGATGAAGAGGAATCTCTCTCCATAACAATGGAAACAAAACCCGTTGATGAAGAAAATGAAGATAATTAGAAAAAAAAATCTAGATTCAAAGGAAGTAAATCTTGAAGAAGAACTTGTTAGTGCCTTAGAAGAAATAGATAGACTCGGGGGAAACAATATAAAGCATAAAAAACAATTATAGAAATATGAAAAGAAGGATCATGATATTGAAGAAACATAGAAGATGATTATCATCCCGAAGACTCAACTAGATAGAATAAGTGGTAAGAATCCAACTGAAAGAAAAGGAAGATAGTGATGATGAAGAGGAATCTCTCTCCATAACAATGGAAACAAAACCCGTTGATGAAGAAAATGAAGATAATTAGAAATAAAATCCAGATTCAAAGGAAGTAAATCTTGAAGAAGAACTTATTAGTGCCTTAGAAGAAATAGATAGACTCAGGGGAAACAATATAAAGCATAAAAAAAAATTGTAGAAACATGAAAAGAAGGATCATGATATTGAAGAAACAGAGAAGATGATTATCATCCCAAAGAATCAACTAGATAGAAGAAGTGGTAAGAATCCAACTGAAAGAAAAGGAAGAAAATTGTGAGAAGCTAGAATTTGAAACAGTTTCCTTAATAAAGGAACTAGAGAAAACAACTGATTAGTTGAACATAAGCTTGAAGTTTGGAAAGAGTACTGAAATCTTAGATAATATTCTCAGTTTCCAAAGGTCACCATTCATTAAGACAGGTCTTGATTATGATGAAAAACAAAAGATCCCTGAGGTATATGCAAGCACTAAGGTCACAAAGGCATCAAAAAAGGAAAATGAAGAAAAGCCTAAAAGTTATGCCAATATTCTCAAAGGCTACATCAACAATGAAAGAAGCAACAGGAAAGAAAACGATGACCGACAAAAATGTGATTCGTCTCACAAGAATGAGTTCAGAAGCGTTATTCCACCAAAAAGACCTTTTGCAACCTGGTACTAAAATCTCTCTCTTGGATATTGTTTTTCTTGCAATAAATTTGGTCATAAAGAAATAGATTATAGAGATTATATAAGAAGTGACCATGTGAGAAATAGAAATAGAGGTCCTTACAAGACCTCAAAGGATGATTATGTGAGCAACAAAATGAGAATTTCTCATGGGTTTGCTAATAGAAACTACAATTCATTTTCTCTTCTACTTGATTAGATACTAAATGTTATAAGTGCAATCATTATGGGCACATAACATGTGACTGTAAAAGAAACATAATAAAATCTCCTAAACAAAACATAGAAGAATACACAAGGGTGTGGAAAAGGAAGCAAGAAGAACCAAAGAAGGAAGAATGTGGACTTGCAATGTATGCTCAAGACAAAGAAAACCAATGATACATTGATAGTGGATGTTCAAAACACATGACAGGGGATCAGAACAAATTTCTCATCCTAAAGGAAGAAAAATGAGGTAGTGTTACCTTTGGGGACAATGCTTCTGCAAGGATAGTTGGAAAATGTATCATTAGTCTTAATAACGAAAATACTAAAACACAAATTGTCTTGTATGTTGAAGGGTTAAAACACAATATTTTAAGTGTCATT
>JASDQU010509185.1:0-40669 GCA_032191745.1 Picea mariana | reverse complement strand
GACATAAGCTCGAGAAAACCCAAAGATATCCAAGTAGAGGAGAATAAAGTGCTAGGGGAGGTTATCGTCTCCATGATATATCGAATGATGTCTCTTACTTGAAAGGACATAGGCGGAGGCATTGGATACCCCACAAAACCATCCCAATCGAAGGGAACTTATTCAGGACCTGGAGGGAGAGTAATTGGAGAGAGTAAAACTATTTCTTGTTCAGAAAGTGCAATATCAGAAATGATAACGACATGGTTGAAGGATGCATGATCCTCTAAAAGGAGAGTTGGATTGACCAGAGATTGCACTAGTACAACCACTTCTTCAACTCCGGGTTGAATAGGATGTGTTATAACAGGGATATGAGACACATCATCCTCAAAAATGGGGGTATGGTTAGGAGAGGATTGCATCAGCATGAATGTCATGTCAATCAAAGGAGAAACAGGGTGTGGGGAAACCATAAATGCCTCAGAACCCGAAGGGCCCTCAAGTGAGAACCACGCTTCTGTTATCCCAACAGTAGAAGGACACAAATGAGTAAGGTGATTTCCCTCACAAGTCATGAAAAGGAATTTGGGCTTATGTCTGAGACGTCTAGGCTTCTCAATCATATGAATGCCCCCAACGTCATTTACAATGGTTGGTGACATGCTCTCAGCATGACTGGCAGAGGCGAGAGATTCATCTCCCACATGATGTACAGAGGTTGGAGATGTGACATCAATATGACTCATGGTGACTAGAGTGATGCCCGTAGCATGACTAGCAACGACTGGTTGTGGGTATTCAACATGACTTGCAGAAGTCATTGACCAATATCCAACATGACTAGCATTGGTTGGTGATGGAGCTCCAGTATGACTGGTAGTGACTGGGCTAGTGGTGGTGTTGAGTTGTGACATTTGATACCAAGGTCTGCGGAAATATTGGTTTTGAAACATTGCAATCCAGGAAGGGTCTTGGTTTACACCCTGTCCCTCTCCAGAAAAGTAGTATCCTTCGCCTAATTGAACCATAGAGACTTGTATGGGAATCATCACTGAGGTAGATGTCTGGGATGAGACAAAAGTATGATAAGGATTATTCAAGTGAGGATATATGTTTTCCCCATGTGAATGGTTTCCATGAAGAGAGTAGCCTGAACCATAAAATTGATTCCCACCATATGAAAGGCCCGAGGATATATGTGGACCCGCCATGGGAAAAGTGTTCGTAGGAACTAGCATGGTGGACGAAGGATACACGGATGGGGTGTAATAAGTAGAATAACCACCCATTTTAGTATTGGCTCCTGAAAAAACATAGCTAGGACTGGATCTTAAAGAGGGGAGGTTTCAACCTCCCATAGTGAGAGTTGGCTAAGGGACATGACTCCTATCAAATGAATATGTAGACGGTGGGGCCATGGTGCCCCTGATTCCAATTCTAGGATTCATATAAGTGGGCTAGGGAGAGGATGGGATGGGAGAAGGTATGTTTGGCATATCAATAGGAAAATGATTACAGGCCCAGGGCATGGACTAAGTGTCATAATTCTACATACCATTATGAAAATTGGACGGATTCGACCCCATGAAATGAGTGAACATCATGGGGGGGTAGAGGTAAAGGAGGGAGTCATAGGAACTACACTGTCTATGATAATAACAACTCAAGGCACGGTATGTCAGATCTTTGTGGTTGTATTCTAGTGGGGTGAACAACAATAAGACCTTGTGTCAATGTGTGTAATGGTTCTTTTGTGTTTTGCAATGTTTATGATGAATGAATGAATGATTCTAGTAGTATTAAAATGTAGCGTGCACTAGATTAGTCTGATATTTAATGCATAATGATTGTTAATGAATGAATATGGTTAAATAATGGTAGATATGATGAATGTTGAATTAGAGTAGTATTTATAACATCCCCATGAAAAACATCCCTTCCATGACTACAAACATCTAGGTCCTGTAGTCACCCATGATATGTCTCAGGTGAGACTTCATTGTGCACTTTGTGTGTAGTGTTTCCTTCTGGTCTCTAGAAGGGCCGATGGTTTGTAGGGTTTTGTTGGAAACCAAAGGTAGAACTTGGGTCATCCCATACATCCAATAGTGGCACTCCTGTCAATATAATGTTTTTACATGTTGATAAAAAATACATTCATCTCGATTTCCTAATCTTTCAAATAATAAAAAAATTGATATAAGAAGAAGGAAAATTTAGAATTATCATAATCTCATGGTGTAACCCTCAGTCCCAACATTGTCACGCATTTTTCATATTCAAAATCTGATTTTTTATCCTCAATATATCCATTCTTTTTTCTAAAAGATCATTTCTTCATGTGAACCACAATCAGTTTCTTTATCGGAACTAAGTTTTCTCTCTTACATTTAGTCTTGGAAATACACTTCTTATAACTTCCTCTTCTAGACATTTTCTCATCTCTTTTCCCTCCATTTCGCTTAGTGTTTTATCCACACTTAATCCCTTATTAAGTGTTAATATTAATCTCTTATTAACACTTAATATCTTATTAAGTGTTAATCTTAATCTCCTATTAATATCTTATCCACACTTGATATCTCCCATACCCCCGAATCTGAATACTTAGTACTTCCATACTTAATGAATATACTAACTCACTTCCCCTCCTCGCACCCTCTCATGGCGCCATACCCATTCCCCCTCTCTTCACTCTACTCCACCTCCACACACGTCTGACCCATCCACTTCTCATTAGTCTATTTATTTCCTCCTCTCCCCTTCTTATCACTCCACACATGTTCGACCAATCCACTTCCCTTAGTTTATTTATTAAACTCTCTCTCCTCCTTATCCCTCCATACTCTTCTCTCCTCTGTGGGTTCAAATTCCCATTCTCCCCTTCTCCTTTATGCTCACTCCATGCATCCAATCTAAATCCTCTCTCCTACGTCATCACTCCTCCTTATCCCTCCATCTCCTATCCCCTTACTCCCTCTTCCCATGCTCTCGTACTCCCATACTTAGAAATATTTTCAAGTCACTCTCATATTCAAGATTTCAACTAACCATAATATGACATGTGTACCAATCATAACAAGAAACATGTTGACCAATAACACTATAACACGTGGTAGCCTATGGAAACTTATCACAGTGAGGCATATGGAAATGACATGGACGTTGACTCTATGTTGACTGGGAAATGACAAGACAACTCACTAGGCGTTGATTGGGAAAGTGGGCCATCAAAATTTTTATTAAGTCATGATCTTCTTAAGGCTCAACATTGTCATGTCTCGATTTTTTGGTTCCTCTATTCTATAGTGGAAATGACTCATGTGGATTGTTAGTGAAGAATAAGGGAGTCAACATGGGTCATTTAATGTCACTTAGTTAGGATATGTTATGTTTTTATAGTGTTATAAAGGAAAAAAAATAAATTTAGATTAATAAGTTACTTATACATTGTTAAAGTGACTTTTAATCTTAAAATGAAAGTAAAAGGGGAATAAAGATCATATTTGATTTAGTCAAAAGGGGAAGTTTCTAGAAGGAATGGAGGAAGGATAAAAGGAGGGGTAGAACCTCAATTTGGATTATGATTTGATTTCTCATTTTGGAATGATATTGGATCCATTGTTTCATTAGGGTTTAGTAAAACCCTTCCACCATTAATTTTGTTTCCATGGTGCAATATCCACCTTAGCTAGACAAGAGGGGATCCATCCAGGATTTCCATTGGATCTTCAAATTGGGGGTCTTTTTTTCATTTTGAGGTATATCGTCTTATGCAGGAGACTGGAGGGTATCGATGTGTTCAAGAGGTGCACGGAGTTTCAGAGGGATGGATCTGTTTTCTGCAGGTTCTTTGTGGAACCCTAGCATGACGAGTACATAGGGTTCATGCGAGGCTCTGCTTGTTGTCCAAATCTGTCCCGTGAGGCACTGCTGGTTATCCAACTTCATCTCGTGAGGATCTCTATAAAACTAAAGTGGTCGAGACACTTGGGCACAGGCGGTCAGATTGTTGTCGTCAGTGTTGGAGCAACTCAACTTTATCTCCAATGGGGGTTTGAGACTTATAGGGGTTTGGCATAATTATTGGATATGGTTTGGAGATTTGGAGTTAACCCTTAAGCAGGTTGGAGAAAGAACCATCTTCTAGAAAGGATCAGGGCACTACACTAGGTTTTGGTTTTTTAGTTTATGTTTGTTGGTTTTCACAACTGCTATAGTTACAGCCTTAGACATTGTATTGTGTGGTCAAGATTCCATTATTCATAAAGTGCCATATTATCTCTTCTATTTTCCAATGTATTTAGATTGAATGCAGTATCTTTGAAAATATGCCTATTTGTGGGTTATGTGAAAATGTTTGTATAAATTCCTCAATCATCTTAATAACATATAAAGAGTATAACTAGAACTATATTGGATAGAAAATATAGCATATTCCTATTGGGGGTATTATAGTGGTATTAGAGCTGGTCTTCTTTCTAGCCCATGTGTGCATTCCAAGGATGAGGGTTTATTAAGTGTTTGATGAAACCCAAGCTAGAAACTACCAAATTACTACAACTCTATAATATCCATGTTGAACTTTCTTAGGAAGGTTAATCTGGAACGTTTCGCTGAAATTTTGAGGAAGCTAGAGGAAAATAAATACATGAGTGACTACTAGAAGTATCTAACATTGGATGAAGATATTCGTTCAAATTTATCCTTCAAAATATATTACACCCTTGTGCACAAAAACTGACCCAAGGATTTCGATGAGGATTATTTTAAAATCATAGGGCAAGAAGTGAAGAAGGATGTGCATGGAAGAGAGGTCAAGGAGTATGCATATAGCCATGAGAAGGATGTGTGCATAGGTGAAGATCAAACAACAACCTATGATACATCATCATAACTACTCGTTGAGGCCGACGACACCAGTGTGTTGGATGGGTATAGCTTTGATGAATTGTCAAAAGATGAGGATGCATCATCTTTTAATGACTATATGTTACACTCAGTCGATGTTGAGGATCCATCATCTTTCACTGTGTATGATGCTTATGATGAGGGTAGTTAGAGTGTGATAGCACCTATGCATGATGAGGATTCAACACCATATATCCTTTATGATGTTGATGTTGATGAGGACATGACTGTACCTTGACATGATGGTGAAATTGAACAAACACCCTTAGCATTGCATGATTTGGAGAACTAATTGTTGGTCACAAAGGAACAAATTGTGCCGGTGTTGACGAGGGTAGATGGTGCTCATAAATTTATTGAATTATGTGGAAAACCTAGATAGAGGAGAGGAAAAAGGGAATTGCAGATGGATTCACTAGTACCCAATTGTGCATCATTAAAAAGGCACTAGATTAGATGAAATCATATTATTTGTGGCTATTCATGGATAGGGTTGCTAAAGAAAAGAAAAGGGAGATTGAGGACATTTATTAACAAACTATTTTGGCATGCTCTTCATCCTTTACATTAATAAAGACGTCATCATCTTTGGCAACAATGATGTTAGCCCTCGGTAATTTCTTTGGAATGCATTAAATAAATGAAAAGGTAACCTCAAACCAACTTTAGGTTGGATTCTAACCCCTCCAACCAGAGAGGGCTCTCTCAAACATGTAAAGACTGAAAATACTCAAAAATATTTGGCAATGAGCACACAAAGGTTAGATTCTGCAATAGGACAGGTTTTGTTTTACGTATTTAAAAGGGTTGGTAGGACTAACAAGAGGAAGAAAACATTGGGAAATGGGGCCAAATCCTGAGATATACTATGAATATTAATACAAATAATTTACTCCTTAGGGAATAGAGGCAAAGTAAGAATATCCTTCAACAATAAATAGTATTCAGATGATGGCAAGGAAGAAAAGAGAAAACCCCATTACAAAAGAGAGCATCAAACAAAGATCAATTCTCAATTCTAACTTTAGAAGAAATAACATAAGGATGAATACAATGAACAAAACACTTAACAGAGAGTGAATTCTAGACCTGTAATCATTAAACACGACAACTGCATTAACCATATGAAAGGAGCATCTATCAAGAATTAATTCCAATCATGTACTCTTAGCTATGCTTAAAAGAAATAACATAAGTGAAATGAATGTGAACTAGAGGAAAACACACTAAAGAATGCATTGTGATGAATCTCGGCTATCAAAAGCACTGTACTCATGTATTAATTCATAAGGACATTCTGAGAAATTTACACATGGTCCCTTCTCCTTCCTGGATGAGATTCCCCCCCTTCTCAACTCTTGTACATTGAAATATATAGCACTAAAGGTCCTTTCTATCTCACAATTTCTAACTCAAACCCTTTTCCCAAAATAGAAACAGTTACAAACAGAACATGACATGTTTTAACTGATCTCCTGCTTTTCAGGAGAAAAAATAGGCTTCAAAACACCACCTGTAATTCTCAAACCGTAATAGTTGTGTAAAATATGAGAGAGATTTTTGTAGATAAGCTCATTTTGAAGAAAAACCTCTCTCATTTTCTTAAAATACATCTCCATCTAGCCAAAATATGTGTCACAAAAACATGTCTCAAACAAGAAATCATGAAAACTGAAAAATAGGGTTCCAACATTCCTTCGAATCTCCCAATCTGTGACACCTGTGTGAAAAATGAACAACATTAATGTTCTTGGGTCCGTGCTTGACAATAACCTCCTTTGAATTTTGAAAATTCATTCTGGTTCACCCGAAAATCGTCTTGTAAATCAACTTTGCTCCTCAATTGCTACGAAAATTGACTGCCACATTCTCTTTGAAATGCCACTTGTACTTTTTCAAATCTAATTCTATTTATCCATATTCTCCTTAAATATTTGGGAATAATATATGTAAATAAAAATAATTCCCAAATATTTTTTATCCTATAGAATTACATTTCCATAATTTAATTCATGCCCGTGGTTTTGAAAATCTATTTATTGCTTTGCTTCTCGTGGTTTTGAAACCCATGTCTTCAACCATGTTTGGTAAAATATTTTTAATCCTCTTCTTTTACTTCTGTAAAAAATTTGGATAAACAATTATCCAAATCTTCAGTTCAGGTGCATTTTCCCATTCAATTCTTTTCCATAGCAATAAACATTAATTTTTCTTCTCTGTAAAATTTAATTTTTACCTCTGTGAAAATTTTCCATAGTGAGAACAAATTTATTTATAGAATTGGAAAATCCATGATTTGTATTGAAACGCACTCCTGGAAAATCTATCCTCATATGCCGCACATTTATGAAACCACAACAATATAGTAAATGGTTGCAATAGTATTGCGGAACTTGGGAAGAGTGGTTTTAATCCACACCACTCCATATTCCATAATCCACTAGGAGATGACACACACCCCAACACCAAAACAATGGTTTGGATTGCAGAATCACTTTAAAAACTTAATCCCCGATCACTTTCAACCCCCTCAATGTAATGCGCCCTCCATCCACCCTTAGACTTTTCCACATTAAAATATTAATTGAGATTCGTGCCGATGACTTGACGTGAATTATTTTGGATTAAATATTAATATAAATATTTTAATATAAAAACATGTATATTAAGAATTATAAACCTTTTTCCATTTTTCTAAGGACTTTGGGCATTATAGGCTCATCACGTGACTTTGTGGATAGGATAATGGATCTTAAGCTTAATAAAAAGAATATTTTTAATTTTCAATGGGAATATGATAATAAGGGTAAAAATGAATGAAGTGATGGGACCAAGGAATTTAGATAAGCATTAAGTCTACATATAGGTTTGGGATATTTGCCAATTTTGACTCATGCAGGACATGAATATTTTGGATGATTAGTCAAGTGAAGGATTTAGGTGATGGGAACTTGACGGAGCAGGTGAAAACGTTTTAAAATCTGAGTGGAAATATATCACAAGGATAAGATGCTTTGGAAAAATTAATACAAACTAGCATGTGATAACAAGTGACACATGAGGGCGTGAGTGGCACTTGTGATCTGAGGGAAGAGCCTCTTGTGACGACTCTGCATGAGGATAATTTATAGTTTCAGGTGTTTGGTGATAAGTTTGACACATAAAATAGTGACAGTGTGCCTATTTTGCATTGTAGGGATCATGAGACATTTCTTTTGGCTCAATACTTAGTTGCAAAGAAGGTAGTTGAGAAAATTCCTTGTGGACCAACTAGAAAGGAATTATATGCACCAGTTGATTGGGGGATTGAGTATAGGATGGATGTGGATACATCACTCTGGGACCCATGCTCAGTTGATATTAGTGGAGTGATTGATATAGTGGGACATATAAGATATATGGTGGTACATGATGATACAGGGGTGTGCAATGGTATACAATATTATTTAGTTGTGTACGGTGGTGTACAATGGATTTTTGGAACGATTTTCCTGGGGAGACCACCAGACAGAGACTTCATACATACCATTGAGTTTGGTTCACCCAGGATTTATGAGTGGATGGAAAATTTTCATGGAGAGGATTATTCCTTGGAGATTGATTTGCAATTGGGATATCACCAAAGTAGGGACAGAGAGCAGGATAACCACAGGATTTCTCTCAGATGTTACCACAAGTTCTTGGTCATACCCTTGGGGTTGACCAATGCACCTAAAACTTTCCAATCTTGCAAGAAGAGGCAGTGGCATCTAGTGTTGTCTTCTGATGACAACAACATATTCAGTAGGACATGGAGGGTTCCCCTTATTCAACTAGGTGAGGCAGGTAGGATTATATCCAGGCCATATATTTTTCATTTGGGCTATGTGGTCAGAGAACAGGAGGAGATTCAAATTGTATTGGATCAGTTCATAAATATTTTAGCTAACAAGGTTGTGGATGGAATCACCCACTATGGAGATCGCACACATGTATTCCCTGAGTCCACACTTAGGGAGAACATTGTGAGAGATATGCATGGCTCACCTTTGGCAGGGAATTATGGGTTATCTTATGAGTATGAGGCACCACAAATGATAGGGATACTTTTGAGGGAGGTGTTTAGACTCCACGGATTACTTGAGTACATTGATGGTGATCAGGATATAAAATCTCCATGGTGCAGTTTGGCAGAAGTCGAACAGATTAACAGTCACAAAGTTGATTCCTAGTACTTGGTTTCCACCAAATGATGGCATACCAGAAACTTGGCTCATTTTGACTCTGATGGTTACCAGTATTACACAACAGTATTTAACAGGTACTGGGAGTGGTGGATTTCCAATTTGGTGGTGGGATATTAGAATTCATCTGAGTGATAGATTGATTTAGATGATGATGATCAAAAGAGCCGTGAAAATTATTGGTCTGCTTTATTTTTGGGATTTCAGTAGGGGGGAGGTCGAGACTTACTTTATATGGCAGGACAGACTCAAGGTCAGGCATGAATTTGCAGAATTAGACTTCACAGACACCTTTGCATGGGAGGATTTAGGATAGTGGTTCCAGTCCCTTTAGGGAGTTCAGCTTCGGGTTCCAGGCGAGGAGGACACAAATTGGGCATGTTGGTCTGACGATGATGATCAGAGTGGCACAGTGTCATAATGGTGGTTTATTTATGGGATTAGTTTGGGACCCTCGGATTACATTGCTTGACAATTCAACTATTATTAGAGGGGATAGCACTAGCTTTGAATTTTCAGAGTTTACTTTTGGGAGGCTTAGGAGTGGTTGCTTGGAGGAGTGGTATTCTGAGTATTTGAACAAGTGTAGGCATATTATGATTACTTGGCTTATCAAGAGTAGTCAGGTGGATTCTTGTATTATCACCTTACAGACCAATGTTATGAGTAGAGGGTGCTTCACATCATACATGTTATTTTGGGATCTTGGTCACTTTACCACATATGAGATTTTTTTTTTGCATGGAGAGACTTTGTGGACGATGTGTTAGGATATTTTCCAGATGATTCTTGAAATATTGCAATAGGCTGGGGGTGCTAGAGTATAATGGATTTTCCATTTGATACTTGGATACTAGGTGTCATGTATTCCCTATCAGTTTGTGTCCACATAGACTTCTCCTGGATGTATGATTTTAGAGTTGGTTTGGGTGATTCCACTGAGATACACTGGTAGGATACAATCCTCAATAGTGGGGACAATTCTTTGAGGCATTGAATCTTGGGGTTGCAGGAATGGAGGATGCAGTCTAGGTAGGAGGTTCGGATATCTATGATCAAAGTGTCGCAGTGATAACATGATGAGTCCTTTTTGGTGATAGCATGGGACCATAAGATTTTATGGGTTGACAGTTTGGCAGCTAGAATAGATGGGAGAGTTAGTTGTTACTTTTAGTAGCCTATTCATATGGAAAAGTGGATCAGTTTCCTAGGTGGGATATTCTATGAAGAGTATACCAAGTCTTCATAGTATTTGGTTTCTCTATTGATAGGTGGACTTCAGCGAGCCCCTAGTGTTAGCACATTGCAGGACAATATTATGGTTAGTAGGTTCTCCACATATTTCAGAATGGTTTAGGACCCAAGAATCATCATTATTTTTAGTTGGGTTCATATTTTTTTTCCTATGAGTGGGATGGATTTGTCATGTTCCCATTTTTGGGTTCCTCTATTCTATAGTGGAAATGACTTATGTGGCTTGTCAGTGAAGAAAAAGGGAGTCCAAATGGGTCATTTAATGTCACTTAGTTAGGATATGTTATGTTTTAAAAGTGAAATTAAGGAAATAAAGAAATTTAGATTAATACGTTACTTATACATTATTAAAGTGACTTTTAATCTTAAAATGGAAATAAAAGGGGAATAATGGTCATATTTGATCTAGTCAAAAGAGGAAATCTATAAAAGGAATGGACGAAGGATAAAAGGAGGGGCAGAGCCTCACTTTGGATTATGATTTGATTTCTCATTTTGGAATGCTCTTCAAGCCATTTTTTCATTAGGGTTTAGTAAAACCCTTCAATTGTTGGTTTGGTTTCAGTGGTACAATATCCACCTTAACTAGATAAGAGGGGGGATCCATCCATGATTTCCATTGGAGCTTCATTTTGGGGGTTTGTTTTCAGTTGGACGTATATCATATTATGTAGGAGACTTGAGGGTATCGAAGTGTCCAAGAGGTGTGTGTAGTTTCCAAGGGATGGATCTTTTTTCTTTAGGTCTATTGTGGCACCCTCGTGCCACAAGTATAGGGGGTACCATGAGACCCCGTTGATTTTCTAGCTTTGTCCTGAGAGGCACTACTATTTATATAGATTTGTCCTGGGAGGACCTCTACAAAACTAAAGTGGCCGAGACACTTGGGCATGGGAGGTTGGATTGTTGTTGTTGGTGTTGGAGCAGCTCAAATTTATCTCCAACGGTGATTTGATACTTACAGGGGTTTGGCATAATTCTTGGATAGGGTTTGGAGAGTTGGGTTTAACCCTTAATTAGATTGGATAAGGAACCATATTCTAGAAGGGATACAATATTTTTGACAATATTCCTATCTCTGGGTTATGTGCAAATTTTTTATAGAAATTCCTCAATCAACTTAATAAAATATCAAGAGTATAATCAAAACTATATTGGATAGAAAATCTAGCATATTCCTATTAGGGATATTACAGACCTCCATAGTTTCCTTTTGTTTCACATGAATTATATGGGAACTTTTACCATATAAAAACTAAGATATCAACTACCACAATGCATGTGGGATTTTAAAAGGAGGATTTAGATCAAAGGCCCTAAATGACCCATGAATTTGATAGACAAATGATGAGCTGCGATCCTAAATGACCCACGAATTTGATAGACGAATTTGATAAACAAAGGTCATAAATCAAGATCCGGGTGTCCATTTGGGGAAAAATTTACCTCGTTGGAAAGGTAATTTTATGAGGAAGAAGATAGAAAATGATGTGGTTGAAAATGATGTTGCATGCAATTTGTTTATCTTAACTCTAAAGGAAAATGCTAGTGAATGGTATTACTCATTGTTGCCGAGAACCACCACTAGTTGGGATATACTAGAAAATTTATTTATTGAGAAATATTTTTCAAGGAAGGATCCATATTCTCTTTTCTTGAAGTTGATTGAAATCCATATGAGTGAGGAAGAGACAATCAAATATCTCACTTTCATATTTATGAAATTTCTTCATGAGATTCCTCAAGAAATGCTTCCAAACGATGTCACCATTTTCAATTTTTATGAAAATGCCTTGTCTGTGAATCTGAGATTTTTATTGAAGAAAGAGGGAAAGTGTGGCTGTAAAGAGTTAATGCAACAAGCTCGATTCATTGAAAGAAATGTTCATGAAACATATGCTATTCTATTAAAATTCCCAAGAATGGATTTTGAAGAAATACTTGATGAAAGATGTGAAAAACAAAATTCAAATCTTGTTCTTGAAACAGAAAATGAGAACCATAATGTTTCAATTCAAGAATAAAAACATCCTCTACATGCTCCATTGGAGGGAAATTTCAACCTCTCATGTGCTCAATTTGAGAGTAATGATAATAATGAATTTAAAGAGCATCCACTTGATGAACACAAAGATTTCATTCAATATAATCATGATGAAAATGTTGTAGTAGATTATCAAATGGAACAACCAACTTATACCAAGACACAAGAACAATGTTTACATTGGATAAATAGAGGTAATCATCACTTTACATCATATTTTTGTGATGTTGATTTCCACTACTACATTGGGCCCATTTACAGACGCATGTTCGTTGCCACAACGTCTCAGGGACGACAAAGGCTACAACCCATTTTTCGTTGCGTCATCTCCATCACAATTATGAAAATCATGCTGTCATCGTAATACATGAACACATCAATCATACCATTGACCAATGTGGATCCCAAATCCAAGTTGTTCTCATTGTTGGTCTGTCATAAGAGAGACTAATCTACGATGAACGTGCCCCATCAGTTTGTTTCAAATACATCACATTGACATCGTTAGTATGTCAGAAGATCAAATAATATCCTTTGTAAGAGTGAAAAAATCCATCAATTTTCATCTTCAGTCCATCGGACGAGCGACTAAGATACGAAAAACTATTGATGAACCTACGATGAACGTGCCCCATCATTTCATTTAAAATCCATCATGTTTTCATCACTAGTATGTTGGAAGATCAACTAATGTCCTTTGTAAGAGAGACAAACTCCATCATGTTTTTATCTCCAACCCATCAGACGAGCGACTAAGCTACGAAATACCATCGATGAATGTTTGTCAAAATATCATCAGGATTTTGTCAAACTATCAACAAGGTGTTGATGAACGGGTTGTATTTCTAACAGTTAGTGGGTGAGGAAAAAATGCTACACTGGTCGAACCATCTACGAATGGGTTTGTCGATGGTCCAGTGAATGGTTATTAGTTATAAAAAAACTATACATTGTTGCTTCCAATGTATTGTTCCCATAAGTCTTGAGAATAAACTTCCATAGGTATTTCAATTGGATTCCAATTCCACCTAAGTTCTTTAAAAGGATTAGCTACACAAATGACATATATTATGAAGTGACTAAAATGTATCATGGAATTTATAATAATTCACAAAAGGATGTATCGTCAGAGATTAGTGTAGGAGAGAATTATGATTAACAAGGACAACATCTTGGTAGGAGAGATTGACAATTGATAGGAGAAAGGAAACAAGTGTGCCCTAATGCAATGATCATGTTGTTGGTTCACAACAAAACAATGAGAGATTTCAATAGTGAGTGTCACAGGAGTGAGAGACATAATTGTGAGTGCACAACAACAAAACAATAAAGGTTGTATAATTTATGGGAAAACTACAGATTTTTCCCTTGACCGAGAGGAGAAACGCCACTCCATGTTGCTCCAAAACTAAGATTGATAACCCAACTCATGATAAAGAATACTACAATAAGATGGAAAATTGTTTCCATATTCCAATCCTAATGTATGAAGCTCAATTTTTAGTAGGCATGTTGCAATGTTGCAAGAACTATAAATATTATATAGGAAATCATTTTACTTGTTATGTTATCAGATGATGTATAGAAAGTAGCACTAGCTTGTATAAATCCTAAGACATTGTAGAAAATCTATTAAAGAATTAGGCTTTGAACTTGTAATATGCCCACAAAAGAAACTCGGGTATGCCAATTGTGGAATTTCCAAATTGTAGTCTCCAATAATGATGAATATATTGAAGATGTAGAAGCCAAATAAATTTAGTGTATCCTTCATATTTTCATCCAATTGGCAAAAGGAAACAATTATAATTGATCATCGTATAATAAGATGTATAGTGGATCTTCACCATATGAAACCTTGTATAACAAGGATAAGAAACATGTTATTTCTGTATTTATTGCAATTGTTGTGTACTATTACATTTGAATATAAAAAATATATAGCTACATGAGTTAACACAATAAAACCACATCATTAAGAAGGTCAAGTTAAATCAACAACAATCAATATTGTTCAAAAACTATGATGGGATCATTGACCATTTAAGTTGTCTGGAACAATGGGTTATCTAAGCTATGGACAATAGAAATGTTCACAACATTATAACCAATATCAATGCTATGTTTATCATGAAAAAATAAAGACAATTGAACAAGTAGTTTGTAACCATAACATGCATAACATCCATTAATTACTTCATTTCTAATTTCCCGAATCATGAAAGCTATAGTCATATCACTCATTTAAAAATAGAACAAAATAAATGCATATTAAATTAGAAAAATGCTTCTTAAATTAGAAAATGTTTCAAGAAACATTTGCAGTTATTACACATTATGTACCTCCACCAAAAGAAAATAGTACAAGTTTTGTTAGAAATAGTGCAATTAATCACAGATCCTCTATATTAAGATTTATCCCTTGGTAAATTGGTGAAAGGTATAGTACCTCAAATCATAAGACTATTTATGCAGATGCAAATTACAACTACAACCAATCACACATGTTTAAGATACCTGAGTAGTTAGTTTCATGGCATATTGACTTGTATGGTTAAAAATATTAACATATTCAAAAGTTGAAACCCAACTTAAATTAACTAATTTGGGGAAATAAATAAACTCAAGTCATCTTCTAGGAAATCATATATCTATCCCTTATGAGATTTATTTTTATTTAGTCCAGTGCTCCAAATTAAATCATGAATCTTCTAAATCAAAAGTCAATAAGACACGTAATTTTATCATCAAAATAATAATTGCATCTAATGCATACATAGAAACGATATTTGAATGCATAATGAAAGAAAAATATAGGATACAAAATAATTTTATTATTTCCAAATGTTGCACATGTTGAAATAGAAAAAAAATCTACACCAGATACATATTAATATTAGACAAACATATTTTTCCTTACTGTTTTTTATTTTTGGCATTCTCCTACTTTATACTCAAAACAATGTCCATAGTTGTCTTTTGGTGATATCTTGTTTGTGAATGTTGTTCTAGTCCTTCAATAGTATAGCAGTCAATTTGACATATTTGACACCACCTAGTGCTTCCTGGTTTCCTCTTCCTTATGAGATCCATAGGCTCAATATCGTTTGGCATTTGACCCTGCTTATCACAAAAATTAAACCAAGATAGTAATGAAAACATGAACACGTAGATATAAATACCAACAAATAAATAATAGAGTCTGATCCAAAACATAACACACAAATTAGTCATAACAAACTTAAATTATTACCATTTGGTGAAATCCACCTTCACCGAGAAAGCCTTGCATAGGAACACTGGCACCAAAGTTGGCACCCAGCTCACTAATCAACATGTGATTGGATAATGGTTGAGGTCTACGTGGGGCTAGACCAAAGGAATGAAAAGGTGACATCATGTTTCCAACACCCATTGGATGTTGTCCAGGATAGAATGTATTATGCATTGTGACAGAATGAAATCCAAAATATTTATTTCTTTGTTCATGAAATCCAAGTGGATTTCGACCAAAATACTCTATAGGGTGTTAAAGAAAACAAGGTCCTCCAACTCCAAATCCAAAACCTACTATTTGACCAACCATTGGACCACCTGTTGGACCAATATTTTCTCTACCTAATGAAGGGACCATGTAATATTTCCCTAGACTTCTTGGCGGAGCCAGAGGATCCACTCGAATATGGACAAATTCCAACCAGGATCCCATAAAATAAGGCCTTATTCCAACTACCTTAGGTCTCCTTCCCATCATGTCTTCATGGATTCCAGGAATCCTTGATCCATATCCAATTTCTAATGAAAATATTGATGGCCCTCCACTACCTAATGGAAATGAGCCAAGTGACTGGTATAGAGGAAATAACTTTGAAGTACCACCAGTGGGAATTCCTACTCAACTAAAAGGATATTTAGAGTTGGCATCAGGGAAAAACCCATGGGGACCCATTTCAAAAGGCCTTGATGTAGGAGTAATTTGATCAAACTTTGATGTGGGTGTTGGATGACTCTTTTGATGGCATGTTGAAGGAAACATATCATCAACATTCGATGGTAATTGACCATCAAACTATCCAGGATTATATTTTCTTGAATTCTCTTGAAATTCCTTCTTGTCTACAACTTGTTTGCTAGATTCTTGATGCATAGACTAAAATCCACCTTATTCACCTATTATTGGAGGAAATGAAGGAGCATGCATTCCTTCAATATGCCCCTTGTTTGTTCCACCATTTATTTTGGTATCATTTGGTTGGAAACCTGAGGAATGGACCATTGGGAATCGAGTTCTTATTAAATGTTATTGTTCATTTTTCTTATTGTCAAAATGTTCAGGCCTCTTATTTCCAAAAATGTTTGTGCGTTCCATCGGTTTATAAATAGTTGACTATTGCAATATTTGACCAAACTATAAACCCCTCTCCATAAAACCTCTTAGACATTCAAAATATCTCATCTGATGAGGCATTCTTAGGGGTATACTTAGACTTGATGGAAACCACTGTTGGCCCTTGGTTATGGAAGGAAGCGAAGAATGAGGAAGAAAAGGTAAAAAGAGAGCTTCTAGGGATACACAGTGACTATCACTAGGTCGAAGTGACCAAAATAACAGAAAAGATGGAGCGCAGTGTGGAAAAGAAAGACGTTGGATGAGGAGATCAAGGATAACAGATCAACAAGGAAGATGGATCGAGGATGACTCAAGAAGTGGAAAAAGCCAGCATTATATGCCTTGGAGCACTGCGAGATGAAGAAGGAAAGACAGGTTGGCGAAGCCCGGAAAGAATGGGTCAAGTTGACCTAAGGTTGTAGACAACTAGGGTTTTGATAATTAGGATTTTTGACACCTAGGTTTCGACCTGAGGTTGTCGGTGAGGGATTATAATGTATAAATAGAGGTTGAGAGGACCTAGGTTGGGCGGTACTGTGGCTTTGCCTTGTTATTGATTATTGTTCATTGGGAGAATATTGTATTAGGGGTGAGAGAAGTGTTGTGAGAGAGATCCTTCTGGTATTGTGAGATCCTCAGCTGGGTGCAAAGATCAAGTCCTGCAGTTGGGTACGCAGGAAGGGGAGAAGGAGAAAGAGAAGAGAAAGGATCTGCCAGCCAAGAGCGTAGATCAGAACTGTAAGCTTTATCTTAATATATCATAAGCACAGTTTTGTGGACGTAGCCCTAGAGAGAGGGTGAACCACTTACATATTTTGTTGTGTATTTGATTGATGCTTTGAGCTTTGTTGTTGTTATATTGTTATCTGCATCATTGTATTAGATCATATCTATAGATGTGAAGGATAGATCTAGCTAGTTGAATGGTAAATGCGTGTTATGTTGTTGTTGTAATAAGAACCACTTGATATTCCCCTGGTTGTAGACATCTCTATCCTGCAACCCCTTCATAGTTGCTTTGGGTGAGACTGCATATTCTTCATAGGTGCTGTCAAAAGGGTCAGTAGCTAGGGCTTGTTGGTGCGCTCTTGGAGCCAAACCCTGGGTCTGTCCCTGTGCCAACAAATGGTTCTGTTGCCGAGACAAGAATATTTTTAAGGGAATGTCAAGGTGGTTCCTGTCAAAGACAAAGATTTAGAAGTGGATAGAGGACCAAGAGAAGGACTCCGTTGAAGCCTAGAACAAGAGCCCTAAAATAAGCACTGAAGATTGGCTACAAAGATACATCTTCACCGACATTCATGAGATATTCTTTGGAGGAATCCATCAGGAGCTACATGAGTGGTTGGCCAAGTTAGATGACACATAGTTTGAAATCAGATCTAGACCTTCTGTGGTTTGGACACTAGCATTGATCCAGAAGGTCAAGAGATTTGACAACATCGTATCCAGAGCAGTAGATCACTGGTTTGATAGTACCATTGGAGGGTATATCACTGAGTTTGTTGTTGACAGAATAGAATCATATAGCCAAGCCGAGAGATACTTTTTCAAAGGACCCAGAGGAAAATGCTTGCACTTCCTGATGCTAAGAATCAAGATTCTCTTGCATGAAAACCACATCTTGAAGATACAGTACATTGATCGGACCTGAAAAGGCTAATGTTCAAGATCTCGGACAGTGACAGTGACATAGAAGTAGAATATACGCGTAGTGGGAAAGTATTATGAGGAGTTCACCTTGAGAACTTGTTTAAGCAAAAATAAGGGGAAGAGGGTTTCTATAGTGGAGAAGAGGTAGATCTAACTGATGAAGAGCATCCAGAGCCCACCAGAACAGAGGAAGAGGAAGCTAAAGAACTGTGCCAAAATTAGCCAGAAACCTCAGGAACTGTGTGAACTACTGAAGTAAGTAACGTTAATCCTCATGTTGTCCCAAAAATACTTAGCAGTCAGAATAGTTAGAACCACCAGAGTCTTCAGAGTACTATTACTAGTATCTCAGCATCTACTCAGACAAGAACCCTAGTAAGCTCTATGGCAGATGAAATGAGACTCCCTATCTTTAGAGGAGATGGATCTGAAGATCCATATCAGCATTGATTTCTATGTGAGGCCGTATGGAATATTAAAAGTATCATCAATGAAGCCATCAAGAGAACCTAGTTCATCACTATGCTAAGGGACCGCGCACTGAGCTGGTACATGAAACTTGTCCAAGGACTGGCACAACTTAAGCCCCTGAATGAGATCAAGAATGCACTAATTGTAGAGTTTAAGAAACCTAAGTCAGAGTCACAATGTATTACGAAACTAAAAGAGATTAAACAAAAGGTAGCAAAACCTGTTTGGAAGTTCGATCAAAGATTCAAGACCCTGACAGGACGATTAACTTTCCAGATCCTCAAGGAATAGAAAAAAGAATGGTTCATCACTGCGTTGTTACCACACATAAGGATCCCTCTGATGCAATAGAAAATTGCATCTCAGACAAAAGCTTTGGAGATTGCCATGAAGCTTGAATCAACACCAATGGGAGAATCTAGCTTAGGCATTAGCCAGATCATGAGCCAGCTAACTAGTTTGTCTTTACAGCTCGAGGATATGAAGAAAGATAAGGGAAAAGAAAAAAGGGAAGATATATGGTGTGTAATATGAAGATCTGAAGGCCATGATAAGGAACACTGTCCCTTATTTCATGATTACTTGGCATCAGGGGCACCGATCCCCTTAAAGAAAGTTAACCTACCCTGGTGTGATGTATGCAGAAATAGGCATCGACCAGGTGAGTGCTACTACATGCAGAAGTATGTCCAGACACCCACAAACTTCTATTTTACATTCTATAAATCAGTGGGGCATGATGATCGGGATTGTAGAGCTTATGATCTCATGCATGAAAGGTTGAGAGACATATACAAGTTTGAAGGTGAATTACAACTAGAGGGAAAAACTCCACAGTACAACTCTCCGGGGAGAGGAAATTTCACTCCTCACGGTGGCTACAGAGGATGATGAGGAGGAGGAGGTATGGGTTGAGGTTGAGGACAAATAATTTGTTACAACTGTGTGTAGCCAGAACATTTAGCAAGGGATTGTTAGAATCCCTACACAACCTGTAGTTACTGTAACTCCTTCAAGCATGTCATAGAGGAATTCCCTATGCCGCTGGATAAACTTCAGGAAAGACAAGGACCCCAACATTACCCACAAGTACAACTGATATATGATGAACCTCGCAGAGCAGAACCTAGAGTCGTTGTTATTACTTGAGGAGGCGCTGCTATAGGAGAAGACAGAGAAGCCCAAGGAAAGACTGAAAATGACCATGGAGTCAGGAAGGCTACAAAAAATACCCCAACGTTCGATGCTAAGAAAGAAAGACAAATATTCGAGGAGGAAAGGAAAGAGTTCAAAGGAGATCAAGGATCTTCATCAAAGAGACAACTAGAAATCAAAGAATATGGCATGCCTTAGGCGTTTGATCCATCTGCATCGCCAATAGAAGGGAAAGGGGTAAGCAAACTCATGGAATTATTGTGAACTTGTGTTAAGTTGATTTAAGATAAAGGCGTTGTACTAGAATTACAAGATTTAATCAAGTAGTGTGAACTAGGAAAAATAGACCCCTTAATGAATAGAGTAGTGCACAAAATTAGAAAAAGGAGAAGGAAAAATAAAGAATTACACTTGAATGCTTAGATAGAAGAGTATGAGATAGACTATGTGGTCCTCGAATTAGGGTCAGAGGTCAATGTCATGATGAAGCAGACTTGGGAATTGATGGGAAAACCCAAGCTGATATATTCCCCTATCAGGCTTCGCATGGCTAATCAACAAGCTATCAACCCATTTGGACGATTAGAGCATGTCCTAGTGGACATCGATGGAGTAAGAACCTTTACAGATTTTGAGGTAATTGAAATTGTTGATGATAGCTGCCCTTACCCTGCATTATTAGGAATTGATTGGGCCTTTGACAATTCCACTATTTATGATCTAAATAAAAGATGACATTTGAGAAAGATGGCCTTAGGGTCATTGCACCTTTAGATCTAGATGAGGGTCCATGATACACAGAACCTATCAGAGAAGAGGACCACGCATTTGAACTGGAAAACATCTACAAATTAACGGCCAGACGGTAGGATTATATCAACCCTATAGTTGACGGGAATCTGAGTTGGCAAAGTGACAGTACATGTTCATCTGAATCAGAAGAAGCACTAGAGAACTGACATAACCATATGTACGAAGTATCTACAAGAAAATGTGCTAGGCTAACCAGAGAAGTTCCTTGGATTGGCACAATAGTGAGTAATCTACCCACATTTGATGGGCTGAACCCCTTAGAAAACTTCTTATCAGAATTTGAGACAAGTGTACCAACACAACAGAGCTTGTTGGCAATGGATGAGCCCATGAAATCCACACCAACAAGATGGTGGGGGACACATAAAAGCAATATTATAGTCTAGACACAATGTCAAACTTTGATGACAACGTGGTTTTCAGTACAAGTAGGAAGCTGTAAAGCACAGTACACAGGTCAAAGTTGTCCAAAGGATCATGTACAAAGCTATGAAGAGGCCTGGAGTGACATTCCTAGAGAATAATGGGTACACAAATTCGTCAGTACGCTGGATGCCATCTCGATTAACTGGTACCTTCAAGCAGAGCTGGGCCTTGTCACTTCAGAATGGGAAGGTATGATCTAGAATTTTATAACCACCTTTTTGTTTGATAGTGAATTTCCTTCTGTAGATCAAGCACTACAGATGGTGAGACAAAAATTATTTAAGGAGGCATTTGGCCTCCCTTTGGAGCAAGAAGAGGATGAATGGACTGCGCCCCTCTAGAAACTACAGACCTACTACAACATCAATGCTGACGAAGACGATGATCCAAGGAAGGTGAATATCGGAGAAACAGAAGGTCAGAGAGATGTGGAAGGACTAGAAGTTGAACTGCCATTAATTGGACAACCGATAGAGATAAATAAAGTCAATATCAGGACAGAGGAGACCCCAAAGATTGCCAATGTCGGAGATTACTGGGACGCTGCTACTACTGACAAAATCACAGAATTACTGCTCGAGTATCAGGACTTGTTCCTGACCAAGTTCACTGATATGAAGGGAATCAAAGGACCTATGAGTGAAATGAGAATACCTTTGAAACTAGATGTGAATCCAGTCAAGAAAAGACCCTACAGATTGAACCCGAAATATAAGAAAAAAGTAAAGATTGAGCTCAACAGAATGCTGGAAGCAGGGATTATTAAACCTGTCAAAGAATCAGAGTGGATTAGCCCCATGGTAGTGAAATATAAGAATACAGGTGAGATCAAGATTTGCGTAGTTCTCAGGAAGCTGAATGATTCTTGTCCACATGATCCTTTCCCTACACCTTTCACAGACAAAGTGTTGGATAACGTGGGAGGCCAAGAAGTATATTCTTTTACATATGGGTTTTCAGGATACGATCAGATTCGCATCACCAAGGAGGACTGGCATAAGACCACATTTGCCACAGAGTGGGGATCCTACCAATACATAGTAATGCCATTTGGAATGAAGAATGCCCCATCCATATTTTCCAGGGTGGTGGTCGAAGCGTTCAAAGAACTTTTGCATAAGTTTTTAGAAGCATACTTTTATGACTGGATTGTTTTTAGTTTGTTGAAAAATCATATTGAATGTCTAATGCTAATGTTGGATAAATGCAGGCAGTGTCAAATTGATTTGAATTTGAATAAGTACATCTTCTTCTCACCATTTGGAGTATTATTAGGTCATATTGTTTGCAAGCAAGGATTTTTGGTGGATCCATCCAAAATTGCAATTATAGTTGATTTACCACCACCTACATCATTCAAACAACTGCGCACCGTGCTAGGACATACTGGCTATTACAAGAAATTTATCAAAGGATATGCTTAGATTACTGTGCCAATGGAGAAGTTATTAAAGAAAGACTGTCAATTTGTTTGGGCAGACGAATGCTAGAAGAGCTTCGACACACTGAAACAAAAGATGGTGACTACGCCCATTCTAGTCTTTCCAGACTGGAGCAAGGAATTTCATGTGCATGTTGATGCATCTTCTATTGCATTAGGAGAAGTACTAGCACAACCTGGAGAAGGGGACATTGACCATCCATTAGCATTTTCCAGCAGAAAACCATCTACAACTAAAATCAATTACACTACTACAGAGAGAGAGGGATTAGACATGGTGTATGAATTGCAGAAATCATGATACTACTTATTGGGAGGACACTTTAAAATGTTTACTGATCACTCCATGTTGAAGTACCTAGTCAACAAGCCAGTGTTGGGGGGGCATAATTTTCAGATGGATTCTCCTATTTCAAGAATATGATTTTGAGATCATAGTTAAGCTAGGAAGAATGAATAAGGGCCCATACCACCTGTCAAGGTTGGAGCATGGAGAAGAACCTACCAGTATAGAGGATACACTACCGCATGCACAACTACTCACCATTATAAATATTTATGACCACTTCACAGACATAGTCCACTTCCTGTCAATAGGAATGGCTCCAGCCGAGTACACAATTCTGCAGAAGAAACAACTAGTGGTGCGCATTGCATATTTTTCACTGATAGCTAGTCAGTTATATAAAATGGGACCTGATGAGATCCTAAGAAGATGTGTGATGGAGGCAGAATGCCCTATGATCCTAGAAGAATCTCATGAAGGCATTGCAGGAGGACATTATGCAATAAAAGCAACTACACAGAAGGTTCTGCGAGCTGGCCTTTGGTGGCCTACGCTACACAGAGATGCTAAAGAATATGCCAGAGCATGCAATATATGCCAGTGAGTTGGAAAACCATCCCAAAAAGATGAGATGCCATTAGCACCACATATGACCCTACAAGCATTTGAAAAATGGGCCATTGACTTCGTGGGACCTATAAACCTACCAGGGAAGTGCACCAGAACAAGGTATATTATCACTGCGATAGAATACTTGACTAGATGGGCCAAAGCAAGAGAAGTCAAGGACTGTAGTGCAGCTACAGCTGCACATTTCATATTTGATCAAATAATAACCAAGTTTGGATTCCCTAAGGTCCTTATGAGTGATCAAGGTACACACTTAATCGATAAGACAGTTGAAGCCTTGACTGAAGAATTTGCAGTCCACCATCAAAAGAGTACACCTTATCATCCACAAACAAACAGAATGATTGAAGCATTCAACAAGATCTTGGAGAAAGCATTGAAAAATATTTGCAGTTTGAATAAGGATGACTGGGATTTAAGAGTACCAGCAGTAATCTGGGCTTATAGAACCACTTGCAAGAAATTAACAATGCAGACCCCTTTCAAGTTGGTTTATGGTCTTGAAGTTGTTGTCCCAATGGAGTACTTGGTACCAAGCTTAATAATTGATGCATTTATAGACATGGATGATGCTAGAACCATTCATAAGAAGCTAACACAATTGGTCGAACTAGAAGAAGACAGATTCATTGCAGGCTTCCATCAACAAATTAAGAAGGAACGCAAAAAGGCCTATCATGATAGAGACATCAAGAAGAAGATATTTAGGTAAGGTGATTTAGTAGTGGTATATGAAAGTAAATTTATCAAACACCCTAGGAAGTTCAGAATGCATTGGCTAGGACCATATGAGATTGCCTATGGTATAGAAGGAGGAGCTGCATAGCTGAAGACATTGAAAGGAGATTGGAAGGAAGGCTTGGTGAATGGAAGTCGGCTGAAGTTGTACTATGACAACCAACTGCCTCACAATTCTCACTAGAATCAAGAAGACAAGGGTCCAGGTACCAGGTGTAGTTGAAACTGGGTACCAGACACAGAAAAGACAGTCTGCACAAGGATGGAAAGGAGGCATAAAGTAGAAATCAAGGGTTGTACTGTGGAGTCGAAAGTCAAAGTAAAACAACAGGATCAGATCTCAAGTGCCTCGGGATGAGTCACAGGTGAGTGTTGGGGGCCTGTTGGCCCTTCGTTATGGAAGGAAGTGAAGAACGAAGAAGAAAAGGTAAAAAGTGAGCTTTGCAGGAGACACAGTGACTGTCACTGGGTCGAAGTGAGCAAAAGAACAAAAAGATGGAGAAAAATGCGAAAAAAAAAGTCGTTGGATGAGGAGATCGAGGATGACAAATCATCAAGGAAGATGAACTGAGGATGACTTAGTAAGTGGGAAAATCTAGCATTAGATGCCTTGGAGTACCGTGAGATCAAGAAGGAAAGATAGGCTGGCGAAGCCCGGAAAGAATGGGTCAAGATGACCTAGGGTTGTAGACACCAAGGGTTTTGGTAATTAGGGTTTTTGACAACTAGGTTTTGACCTAAGGTTGTCGGTGAGGGATTATAATGTATAAATAGAGGTCGAGAAGACCTAGTTCGGGGAAGTATTGTGGATTTTCCTTGTTATTTATTATTTTTCATTGGGAGAATATTGTATTAGGGGTGAGAGAAGTGTTGTGAGAGAGAGCCTTCTGGTATTGTAAGATCTTCAGCTGGGTGCGAATATCAAGTCCTCCAGCTGGGTGCACAGGAAGGGGAGAAGGAGAAAGAGAAGACAAAGGATCTGCTAGCCAAGAGTGCAGATCAGAACTGTAAGATTTACCTTAATATATCATAAGCACAGCTCTATGGACGTATCCCTAGAGAGAGGGTGAACCACGTACATATGTTGTTGTGTGTGTGATTGATGCTTTGAGCTCTGTTGTTGTTATATTGTTATCTGCATCATTGTATTAGATCAGATCTATAATTGTGAAGGATAGATATAGCTAGTTGAGAGGTATATGCTTGTTATGTTGTTATTGTAATAAGAGCCACTTGATATCCTCCTGGTTGTAGACATCTCTATCCTGCAACCCCCTCATAGTTGCTTCGGGTGAGACTGCATCTGCTTCGCAGGTGCTACCGGAAGGGCCAGTAGCTAGGGCTTGTTGGTGCGCTCTTGGAGTTGAACCCTAGGTCTGCCCCTGTCCCAACAACCACATCATTGACTCTCCATGTAAGGATCTAGGACCTAAGTTTGGAGCATACAAATGGGCATAGGACAATAAATCAGAAAAATTTAGTTGAGGTGGTATCTGACCATGTCCTCTTGCAAGAGATGGGATACTCGATGAAAGAATTGGTTGAATTTGAGGCATTTAAGACATTAGAGGTATCCCAACCTGCTTTGAATAAGAGAGCTTAAATTTCTCTAAAATATCATGTGCATGCCTTGGATATGGAAATTGCTGAAAATATTTGTCATGCTCATTTATCGAAGGGGAAAATTGATGGGTTTTCTTTCTTGTCTTATTGATTTAACACTTTTGGCTGAGCAAATAGGTTTTGTAATAGAGAAACTAGCATTTTTTCATTAGTCCTATAGTTGGAGGCATTTTGAATGACACATTTGGAAATGTGATTGATATGACCATCTCGATATATTGTCTTGAAAGTGGAATGGTTCGTGTCGTGCAATAATAATTACTTGGTTCAATCTTTTCAAACATGTTGCTTGTGTTGGAATAGTTAGAGGGGGGGATGCATCAATATGAACATGTTTACCACTTTTAACCACAATATATGAACTTCAACTTTATCGGCAGTATATCATCAATGCATCATGAACATATAAACATAAGCAACATCACATCAAATACATCGTACACTAGAGTTTATGTGGAAACCCAAATGGGAGAAAACCACATAATTCTTTCTTATATATTGTCAAGAATACATACATTGGAAGCACCAAATTCTTTATTCTCCATATACAAATGGAAGGAGGATACAACCCCCTATTTACAGGAACCAACCTTAAGGAAGCTACAACTCCCTGAATTCTCTGGCTCCAACCAGAAGGAGGCTACAACCCCCTAATTCTCAGGCTTCAACATGAAGGAATCTCGAACTCCATGAGTTCTTTAGCACCAATTGGAAGGAGGGTACAACCCCCTTTCCTTTCCCCATCATGCCTCCCTGAAATATAAGTGTAGACCAAACTGTCACTACCACAATAACTGTCACTGCCACTACCACTATCACTGCCACTGCAACCTGTAACCTGTCAACCTGTCACTGTATCCAACCTATTACTGTTACCTGTTAACACCCTTTAATTTCCCAGGATGATGAATAAATTAGCAGGGGTAACCAAAAAACCACTTTGAGTCAAGGATATAGCCCTCCAAGACTCAAAGAGAGATCTCTCTGAAGATTTATATTTGTTTGTATGGGATGTTAGGCTAGCTATCTAGTTCAGAGTTCGGTTTTTTAAATTGGTCGGCTGGAACAGGTAAAATGGCCCATTGGGAAAAATGGAGTCAAAGGTTAAAATGATTAAATGAATGGATAACAGAGACAAAATGAAACGAGGAAGGGTAATCATGTCAGTGGATCCTTTGAGCTTATAAAATGGGAAAATAAGAATAGATTGAAGTTAATTTCAAATGCAAAACAGATCTTATCTGAATTCTACATTCAAATTTGGAAGAATACATAAATATTGTTTCGAGCTAGTGTAGGGTGTTAAGAAAAAATCCTACAAATCATCTTCTCATAAACAATACAAAAAGAAAAATCATGTGAAACAGGAAAGTAACAAGTTACATAAGGAAAAACTTCACCACTTAATCATGACACAAGAATCTGGAAATATAATTCCTTTGTATTCATCCATACCAATCACTTACATCATTTGGAACATTTTTATAGTGGATGGGGACATTTCCATGCCATCCTTCTTTTCCAGTCTAACCCTTTTGACTATGGCCTCTATGGGCTTATATAATATTCACAAAACAATTTTAGATCCTCAAAACATGGATCTGAAAATTACAAGTGTTTATAAAATCTATCCTATTACAAAATTCTAGGAGATAGATCCTATTCATAAGTGATTTACCACTATAGTCTTCGACATTTGTATAGCCTTGCTGGATGATGATAAGACTTCTTGAAATATTTCACTGACACCTGAGCCATGAATGAATTATCTTCAACCAAAATGGAGTTATCTTTTAACCTTTCTCCTTTTTATTTGCCTTAAAATCTGAAAAAGATATTCCTTCTCATCTATTTTGGAGTTGGAACGCATCTGCAATTCTCCTTGAGTGATATGGAATAAAATGGATCTGATATGGGAGAACATATTGTCATTATGTCCATCTATGTACTTTCGACAGCTAACACGTATAGAATAGAGCCGATTTAGCTATCGAAAGTCAAGGGATTCGACAGCTAACAACACCTCTGTGGACCAAAATAAGTTGTCGAAAGTCCTGAGTTTTCCAAAACTGTTCAAAATTGCAAAATTTAATTCCTTTACACTATTTAACTCTTAGGATTCCTTGTTTAGGTTTGTGGCTACCTCAACCAAAGCTTCTAGACCAAGGTGAGATCTTGTTTTTGGTTTTCTATGTGCTAGCTTAAACCTCAAGAGTTTGATCATTTGGTAGAGCTTCTGGTTTTTCTTAGACAGTCTTTTATTCTTCCTTTCCAGAGCTACATGCATCAGAGCTAACCTTTTAAATGAGTCTCTTACCTCATCATATGTCCTTTTCATAGCCTGATTCTAAGATTTGATGACTCTTTCTAACAGCTTAAGCTCTGTTACTTCCTCTTTCAGCTAATGAATCTTGGATGCTTTACCGATCTTATTTTTAGTTGATGTCTCAGGTACCTCCAAGGCTGGAGCTTCAACTTTAGTTTCCTCTCTCTCCTCCATGGGTGTTTCAGACTCAAGATCTGAGTATGGAAAATTCAATACGTTTTTCTCAACAACACTGCTCTGGCCCTTTATTTCTTGATCAAAATCAAGCTTCTATTTTTCCTTCTTAGACCTGGGTGAAGGGGTTGGTTGTTCTGTCTGAAATGGTGACAGAGACCTTCTCTTTCTCTTACTTCTCATTGGTGTATATGACTTCTTTGTAGGCATCTTCTTACCATTAGTATGGATCTCTTGCTCAAATTCTCCCCAAAATAGGAGATATTCCCATGTCTTCTCTCTTCTCTGGAGTTCCTCCATCACTATAAGCTTAATAAAGCCACGATGGAAAAATCCACTATTTGATTTCTTAGGTTTAGCTTGGACTTTTTGTGCCATCTTGGTGAGGCTCCTATGAAGATAATGAGGCAAATTCAGAGGGTTTCTGCCTGTGAAATGATTGATAAGACTGAAATGGTACAAGATGACCCTGCCATACCTCCCTTCATAGGTTATGTACACCTGAATAACCTTCAACAATTTCTGCCATTTGTTTTCCAAGTAATTCCTAGGAACGTCCTTTTGCCAATAATGCTCTAGAATTCTGTCTTTAGGTAAGATCTAAAGTAAATGTCTTTAATGAAATTGGTCTTGAACCACCTCTCACCCTCTCTAGGAATATCACTTTCTGCAACAACACTTTCTTCATCTATCTTCATTTCCAGAGTACCCAATTGCACTTTGGCTCCATCAAAACTTTTGTCAAAGGCCTCTGCAATTCCCTGATGATACCCTTGTAATTTCTGACAAAACCTATAGCAACCTGCATCCTTGATCATTTGAAAAATATATGGATGAGATTCCAGATAGGAAATATCTTGCAGCTCCCTTCTGAGAAATGCTCCTCCAATAGTCATATGCAAAAAATCTGTTAATATATTGAAAATATTGAAATCTGGGTTGATGGATGGGAGACCAGTGCTAGGAAAAAGGAGAGAGGAAAGATAGATGAGGGAAATTCGTGAGACTAGCAAATTTGTGTATAGATGAGATTTTACAACAAACACTCAGCAAATAAGGAACCTTATATCATGATGTTTATTTAAAACCAACTAAGACAGACCTCCATGTGATTTGTTGCACGAAATGGTGATGGCGTATGAAATCACAATGGGGTTTTGAATTGATATCTTAGGGTTTAATGATTTTTTATCAATTAGAATCATAACGAATCACCCAGATCATGATAAATGATACTCATAGGAAATTTCAATAGCATTTAAGATCATCATGACCTGTGTAATGATGGCCGTTTGAGATCCCGATGGGACAGTCTAACAGTTATCAAACTCTACACTTTCAGAAGCTAAATGGAGTTGTGCCTACCTTTTTAGCTGTCGAAACTGGGAACTTTCGACAGCTTGCAACACATAAAAATTTGACCCTTAACTGTCGAAAGCTATTTCTTTGACTTTTTATATTAAAAAGTTTCAAACCATCACTTGCCAACTTTGGATATACCTGGACACCTCTTTGAAATACAAGATACACCACTAGACCATTACTCTTGAGCTTCTTATCATGAAGAGATTCTCAAAATGATCAGAGCAAATTTCCAAATAGGTAACTGGAGACCAAATGACTATATCATAGGACCCTAACATAGGCTCCAATTGGGGATGGAAGCTCCTTAGGAGGTGTCAAGAATCCCAGATCTCAGGCTTCGTAAATCAGTGCCTTATCTATTGGGTTGATCCCACCACCTGTATCTTGATCTGTCCTACAACTTAGTTACTGGACACCAGTTGATTATTGTTATAGGAGAATCCCCCTGCGGACAAGTGGATTCCCTCTTGGGCTCTAGACTCCTAAGACCAAGATAGAAAGGGTGCTAACATTGGTCACTGACATCCTTTTAAATCTAGCTAAACTAATGTATAGAGAAGAGGAAGAAAGAAGTATTGTTTTAACGATGTTCGTCCTCGCACAGTCTGATTTGATATTTAATCCCCAATCTCCTCGATAAGTCCTGGAAAGAAAACAAAGACAGAACAAGCTTCCTATTCTACTAAGATTAGCTTGAAACCATATCTATCTAACAAAGACAAGTTCGTGTAGAATAAACACAACCTTGAAAGAAACATGCCAAGAACATATGTATATCAATGAAAATAAAGCAAAGTGCTTACAACCATGAAGTAGATGCAACAACTTCACCAATCTCTCCTTGTCCAACCCTTTTCTCAAATAATCCAGACAAAATGATGACGCTTCAATGATAAATCTCCCTTATTAGATCATAAGTTTGATGCCTTCAATGTCTCCTATACTTCTCATGAGATCATAATTTTGGTATCTTTAAACTCCTCTATCTCCCCTCCTCCATGGAAAGCCCTCATTATATAGGATTTGGAGACCATGGAGAGGATCTCTCATTAGATCCACTAAAAAATGGGTCTCTAAGATATTTGGGGAGAAAATATCTCTTAAGGATTTTAGGGAGGAAATATCTCTCAAGGATTTTAAGGAGGAAATATTTCAACCATCCATGAGATACTCCACCTTCCCTAAAAAATAGGAAACCAAATGTGAGGTGGATTCTCACACTTAATTACTTTATTTTTCATGAGTATTAATAATAATTCATGTGCACTTGATTCTCACACTTAATGAATATTAATAATAATTCATATGTACTTGGTATTTTGGCCTTCATGTAATATATCCCTCCTCCACATTGACTAGGAATTGTGACATAGGTTATTCCATGGTGTCAAGGTGTATGAGACACTTATATGACACTTACGACACTTAGGGCGAGCTACCTAGGTGTGTAAATTTCATGTGTAATAGAATTCCCCCTAAAGTGTGAGGTCAGAAGAGAGAACGATGGTTGAAACACTTTACAAATATTTAAAGCAAGGGTGTGGACTTGGAGAACCTGGTAGAATCTGCAAACAACCATCAAACAAATGTTATGACATGTTTCAAACCCAAGGCATGCATACCTATGCTTGAGTGATAAAGGACTTTCGAGGTATGGCCGCCATCGAATACACTGCAGATCCATAATCATATTGACTGAAGAGTATAGACACCAAAGATAAAATGTGGATTTATAATTCCATGACATGAACTGATCGTATCCACGAGAAATACACAGTGGATCTATAGGATGACAAAACATAACCATAGAACAATATAAAGTGGATCTATGTGATAGTATATATATCAATGTGCTCAAATGATCTCCTTTCGCAACCTGGGTAAAGTAGATATCAGAGTGAACACTCAACCTAGGGTCTTCTTACTGATCCTGATGTGGTACGAATATAACCATGTGAATAGATGTTTTGATGTTGAACATGGTAGAAACCACTTGATTACCAGTCAATGAGGTAAACCATTAACAAGTGCGAGGGAAATCACCATTGATGTCAATGACTCCCAAGGTACCCTAGTAGAATCTAATGAATGTGAATAGATGAGTCGAAGTCAAAGATTCATGGAATCATCCAATGAGAGGTCAATGATGTAGACTCACTGTCGGAGGCAAGTAGGCCTACCATTGAGGCATGCAGGTCCCAAGGTACTAAATGGTTTCTAAGTCTAGTTCCTAGATAATGAGATGAAGTCGATAGGAATAGACTCGTTGAAGGAGGGCCTTGAAATGATGACAATAGGTCATCATTGAAGTGAGTGATTTTGATGTGTAACAGATTCCCCCCCAAAGTGCGAAGTTAGAAGATGGAAACTGATGATTGAAGTACTTTGTATACTTTTTCAAGCAAGGTTATGGACATGAAGAACCTGGTAGAAGCTGCACACAACCATCGAACAAATATTATGACATGTTTCAAACCCAAGGTAGGCATACCTATGCTTGGGTGATAAAGACTTGCAAGGTATGGCCGCCATAAGATACACTGCGGATCCATAATTGTATTAACAAAAAGGTATAGCCACCAAAGATACAATGTGGATCTATACTTCCATGACATTAACTGATCGTAGCCATGAAAGATACACAGTGGATCTACGTGTTGGAAGATTGGTTGTTGTCATTGATGTCAACCCTAGTCATGGGTTTTGGACCGCAAGATTGATGAAGGTATTTGGACATGAAGGAAAATGTACATGCAGATACAACACCCATGGATGGATAGTATACTTCATGTTGTTTTTGGTGGTATGTGGCACATCACATGAATTCTCATGGTTAAGGAGAAATGAATTTTTGAAGATGACAAAGTGAATTGAAGAAGGAAGTACATGTAGGCTCTGAAGATAATTAAAGAAAAGAATTAAAAAATAAGAAAGGGTCAAGTTGGCCCTAATGTTAAAATGAAGTGACATAAATGGTATAAATGAAAATCATTATACATTCATTTGATACAAGTCAAATTTCATAGGAAATAAGAAGTAAAGAAGGTCGGATTTCAAGGGAGGATGAAGTCTTTTGGTGATGTGTTCTAAGGTATGTTATTTTCAGGTCATCTCACCATTTTTGCTATAAATTTTTTTCTAGAATGATTTAGATGGTGAACTCGCTATGGTATTGAGAATACATATCAAGGTACCTATGGTAAAAATTTCAACTCTTGATTCGCTATAATTATGGAGATACACTCTGTGGAAGATAGGGTTTGTGACCAGTCCTGAAGCTAGTCAATAAAGAGGTGTTCCGGGTAAAAAAGTCATAACTTCTTCATCGATAATCCAAATGACGTGGGAAAAATTTAAGTGGTAATAGAACGGACTTTAGCTTCTTGTGTATGAGTTTCAGAATCGGATGTTAAATATTGAGCGTGGGGCATTCTGTAGAAGTTCAGTCTCTTGAATAGACTAGAATTGAATAAAGTCTACCATTCTTTCTATAACTTCTTTTTGGGGAGGATTCAAGGAGTGAAACTTGGAGGATTTTCATAGAATACATTGAGTAATATTATATACAGGATCAAAGTACTCCAAGAATTAAAGAATTGCAGAAATTGAAGAAGTATTAGGAAGCATTATCAGGTTCTATGTGATGATTGGTTGATTGTGATGATTTAATGTAAAGTTTTATTATCTCTCATATATTCTTGGGTGGAAGGAAGGGTCAAGGATGGAGAGTTCAACTCTCTCTTAATATTGGAGGATTCTATCTTCCTCTTGGAGGTTTATCCCTCCTTTTACATTTGGAAGCTGTAGCTACCTTTGGAAGTCATTACTTCCCTTGAATAATAACTATTGATTATTTCTCATATATTGTCCATGGTGTATTGTGGTGTATTGGTGTAACTCTTATACTATTGTCCATTGCTCATTGGATATAGTTGAATGGTTTAAGTATAAGTTGAAAAAGGTTTTAAATTGTACTTGATATTGATTCACCCCCCTCTTAGTATCAACACTACAAGATGACAAGACATAGCCATAGACCAATACAAAGTGGATTTATGTGACAGTATATGTGTCAATATTAAAGAGAAACTCTATCACAACCTGCACAAAGTATATATCAGAGTGATCACTCAATCCAGGGTCTTCTTACTGATCCCGATGCAGTACGAATCTAACCATGTGAATAGATGTCCTGATGTCGAACATGGAAGAGACCACTTGATTACTGATCAATGAGGTAAACCGTTAACAAGTGCGAGGAAAATCACCATTGATGTCAATGATTCCCAAGGTACCCTAGTACATTCCAACGAATATGAATAGATGATATGAAGTCAAACATTCGTGGAATCACCTAATCAGGGGTCAATGATGTAAACCCACTGTCGGAAGTGAGGAGGCCAACCATTGAGGCATGCACATCCCAAGGTACTAACTGGTTTCTAAGTCTAGTTCCCAGATAATGTGCTGAAGTTGACAGGAACAAACTCGTAGGAGGGCCTTGATGTATCCCCCATAAACGATATGAAACTGACACAGAGATGTAAATTGGTGGATCATATGAACATGGGTTGACACAGTTATTGAAACAAGATATTTGTGATGGTTGCCTCTCGAGGCAGCTACTTCCCTTGAACACTGAGGCACAACAACAGAAACATGACATGGACCAAAACATGATGATGCAATGGACACTGTGACTTTCATCGGGTGACCCAAAGGAGTAAAGAAAACTCATAGGATTTGTTCAGTGCAAAGGTTGAGTGGATTTAAATGCATGTAAAGACAAAGTGTCGTGTTCAAGGGTGACCATAAGAGTGACCTGTAATGTTCCCAAAAACTTCTTGGCTTGCCTCCTTCAATTTTTTCCCCCATCCAGATAGACGTTTTGATTTAACGAGATCAAGGAGGATAAAACATGATCGATATAACTCACCTTTGGTAAGTACCTCTTCCTTTGTTTAATGAATTGGAAGAAGTAAGGGTTCGGTCCCATATAGGCCCTTCGATGTATGATTTTTTTAACGAGTCCAGAGAAGGTAAATTCAGTGATTTTTCATGTTTAGAGAGTCCGAAAAGAGCTTAAAGACAACTCTAGGGTTGTCCTTTTTCGTAATGTTAGTCTCGTGAGGCCGAAAAAGAGATAAATTATCACTCGAAAGATGCCCTTTCAAACCTTTTAATGAGTGGGAAAGGAAGCAAGATCACTCGACAATCTTTTCATGTTTAGAGAGTCTAAAATGAGATTAAAGATGACTCCAGGGGTTCCTTTTTTGTATAACCTTTACGAGTCCGAAAAAGAGATAAAAGGTTTCTCAGTTACATTCTCATGTTTTTACAAGCATGAGAAAGAACAAAGACTAAGCTTGGTACTCTGCCCCTAGCTTGAAAGCTAGTGGCTTAACTCCAGAATGATCCAGGCTAATCTTGATCTCCAAGTTCTTCAGAAGGTCCTGCAATACAATGAGCATAAACAAAGAAACATACTTCCTACCCTACCATGATTAGCTTCATAATAGATCTATCAAAATAAACAAGTTCATGGAACATATAAAAAATTAAAGGAAATAGGCCAAGCACATATTTATATTAATGAAAACAAAGCAAAGTGCTTAAACCATGATGTAGATGCAATAGCTTCACCAGCTCTCTTTTTCCAGACCCTTGCTCAAAAGTTCCACGATCAAAATGACTATAAATTTCACTGATAAATCTCCCTTATGAGATCATAAGTTTGATACCCCTAAACTGCCACGTCTTTCACCATGAGAAGGCCTCCTTATATAATCTTGGAGAGACCCAACCACCTTAGAGATTCTTGGGATAGGTTGATAATCCTTCTCCATCAGTTGTGGATCTTCCCTAAGATCCATCCTTGACCTCATATTCGAATCCAACCAACTCCGGAGATGAGGGGGATTTATCCTTGATTTTCCTCAGCAGTCCAATATTCCCTCAAACAGCCCAACGCTCCCTCATAAGGGGACACAGAGTGTTGCAATGCTCCCCCAAAGAAGGGCAGGGAGTGTTGGCACTCCTGACAATGGGTTGGGGAGTGCTGCCCAAAATTTCCATTAAAAATTCCAACGCTCCACCAGAAGGGTGCACATAGTGCTAGAAAACTCCCCCAAGGAAGGGTAGGGAGCGCTGGCACTCCCTGATAGTGGGTAGGGGAGCGTTGGCCTTCAAAATTGTTTTTTAAGTGGTTTTCTTCATGGAAAATGATTTGTAATCTTCATCAAATGATTTCTCTTCCTTAAACTAGTCTTTGAAGGTGTCTTAAGTGTCCTTGTGGTGTCGTTAGAGACACAACATAGGCAATATGCCAGTATGATGTTTGTGACACTTGTGACCAAAATGAGACACTTGAAATGATGACAATAGGTCATCATTGAAGTGCGTGATTTTGATGTGTAACAGATTGCCCCCCAAAGTGAAAAGTTAGAAGATGGAAAATGATGAATGAATTACTTTGTAGACTTTTTAAAGTAAGGTTATGGACGCAGAGAACCTGGTAGAAGCTGTACACAACCATCAAACAGATATTATGACATGTTTCAAACCCAAGGCAGACATACCTATTCTTGGGTGATAAAGAATTGCAAGGTATGGACGCCATAAGATACACTACGGATACATAATTGTATTACCAAAAAGGTATAGCCACCAAATATACAATGTGGATCTATAATTCCATGACATGAATTGATCGTAGCCACGAAAAATACACAATGGATATATGAGATGACAAGACATAGCCACGGACCAATACAAAGTGGATCTATGTGATAGTATATGTGTCAATATTCAAGAGAAACTCTGTCGCAACCTGTGCAAAGTATATATCAGAGTGATCACTCAACCGAGGGTCTTCTTACTGATCTCGATGCGGTACTAATATAACCATGTGAATAGATGTCCTAATGTCAAACATGGCAGAGACCACTTGATTACCAGTCAATGAGGTAAACTGTTAACAAGTGCGAGGGAAATCAACATTGATGTTAATGATTCCCAAGGTACCCTACTACATTATAGCGAATGTGAATAGATGAGATGAAGTCGAACATTCATGGAATCACCCGATCAGGGGTCAATGATGTAAACCCACTTTTGGAAGCGAGGAACCTGCCATTGAGGCATGCAGGTCCCAAGGTACTAATTGGTTTCTAGGTCTAGTTCCATGATAATGTGCTGAAGTAGATAGGAACAAACTCATTGAAGGAGGGCCTTGATTTATCCCCCATCAACAACATGAAACTAACACAGAGATGTAAATTGGTGTATCAAATGAACATGGACTGACACGGGTATTGAAACAAGATATTTTTTATGGTTGACTCTCAAGGTAGATACTTCCCTTGAACACTGAGGCACAACAACGGAAACATGACATGGACCAAAACATGATTATTCAATGGACACTATGAATTTCGTCAGTTGACGGAAAGGAGTAAAAAAAACTCAGAGGATTTGTTTAATGCAGAGGTTCAGCGAATTTAAATGCGTGCAAAGACAAAGTGTTGTGTTCAAGGGGGACCATAAGAGTGATCTGTAATGTTCCCAAAAATGGCTTGGCTTGCTTCTTTCATTTTTCTCCCCCATTCAGATAGACGAGTTCCTCTTTTTTATTTAATGAGCTCAAGCAGGATAACACATGCTCGATATAACTCACCTTCGGTAAGTCCCTCTTCCTTTGTTTAACGAACTGGAAGAAGTAAGGGTTTGGTCCCATATGGGCCCTTCAATGTATGATTTTTTTAACGATTCTAAGGAAGGTAAACTCGATGATTTTTCATATTTAGAGAGTCTGAAAAGAACTTAAAGATGACTCCAGGGTTGTCCTTTTTCATAACGTTAGTCTGACGAGGCCTAAAAACAGATAAATTATCACTCAAAAGATGCCCTTTCAAACATTTTAATGAGTGGGAAAGGAAGCAAGGTCACTCGACAATATTTTCATGTTTAGAGAGTCTGAAAAGAGCTTAAAGACAACTCCAGGGGGTTTCTTTTTTGTATAACCTTTACGAGTCTGAAAAAGAGATAAAAGGTTGTTCAGTTACATTCTCATGGTTTTACGAGCGTGAGAAAGAACAAAGACTAAGATCGATACTCTACCCCCATCTTGAAAGCTAGTGGCTTAACTCCAGAATGATCATCAAAGTCTGGAGACAAGCCCCCCCAAGATTCAATTCATTCACTGACTTTGAGGTTGTCACCATTTTTTGTACTAGACGGAGAAAAGGATATAGGTGGATGAAATGAAGTTTCAAATACGAGACCTAACAAAATACTCGACTTGACATCTACGAGATCTGGTGAAAGACTCGACCTGACAGGAGAGGTGACTGTTTCATTTTTTAATGAGCTTGACACAAGAAATGAACTACGCTCAAGGCTCTGGGTTGAATCCCCAGATTTTTGTTTCATTTTTTAACGAGCTTGTTACAGAGAGGAGAAACTATGCTCATTGCCTCTATTTCATTTTTTAATGAGCTTGCCACAGAGAATAAAAATATGCTCGTTACTTCTTCTTGATCATGGTTTCCAAGAGGACAATTCGATGGAATGGATAAATGTCAAGGGACGAACGTCAATCATGGCTTCCAAGAGATCTTCACTAGATGGAAGAAAATCACTCTGGAAGGAATACACGTTGACAACCTCTGTAGGAGTAAGGAGATCATGCTCTACTATCCCTATCAAAGAGATCACCATGTTAACTACTAGATCTAAGTCATCAAAGGTTGAATTCATGGGAGACAACGCCACATAATTGACCTATGGCAGGGGTGATACCGACTGCATATAAGAAAAGTTTAGGGAGGTCATTATGTTGGTAATCAAGTTAGGACCAACACACAAAAGTTGATCAATAGTCACCATTCTTCCATCATGTGGGAAAGATATCACACGAAAAAGAGTGGACACTATATCTTTCATGGCATAGACATAATCTCGCCCAAGGAGTAAATCAAAATCCAAGGGGTCCTAGACTACTATAACGTCAATAAAGACAGTTTTCCCTCCCAAAGTTACATTAAACTAGGGAAGGATCCCTAAAGGGTGATTGGCTCTTCTGTTAAAATCAAATAGAGTCTGGGTAACCAACATAATCCGAGGATAACCCAAAGCTTTCCAAGCAATAGAGTACAAAATACTAACGGATGAACCTTCATCCATTAGCGCATGAGGAACTTCTTGACCAAAAACCTGTACTGTAATCTTGAAAGGAATGTGAGAGGGAAGATGAGGTCTAGTTATCACACCCCAATCAAAAAGGATCGCCTCATTACTTGGAGGGGGTTTTGCAGGAGAGGGAGGAATTCCCCCCAACACGGTAGATTCTGTATCAACGAGAAAAACGTAGGAAGAATCGAGTTTACTCTCTAGCGGGAGAGTAGGATCAATTGACAATGACATCAAATTGACCACTTGGGTTTCATTCTCCAAGGGGAAAATGGGGTCGACGGATGGAAACAGATCAACCGCTTGGATTTCACTCTCTAAAGGAGGAGTGGGATCGATTGATGGAACTGGATCGACCACTTTGGGTTCACTCTTTAGATGAAGAGTGGGGCTGACCGATGACGGAACTGGATCAGCTACTTTCGTTAGTGGTTCAATCGAGGATGAAACCAAATTGACCACCTGATCAACCGGATTGACCAGGGATGGAACCGGATTGACCATTCCATCAACTAACGATGGGTTGGGGGAAATATTACGATAACCAGTTGAGATTTGAAGCTTTTTCAAAAGATAAGAAGCCTCATCCATACGAGGACAAAGGTGAGAGTAATGATCACCTTCACATAACATGCAAGAAAACTTGACAATTTTCTTCTTCTTACCAACCTTAATGTCACTAGTTGATGGGGTGTCACCAGTATGTCTAGTAGGGGCCGATGACGTGGAAGACCAAATTTCTAAGACCTTGGGAAGACCAGGGAAATATCTCAAAAAGTGGTCACCCTTACAAAGACTGCAACAGAATTTGGGTTTCAGATTCTTCATTTTAATCTTGTCGACCTCATCAATACACCCAATACAATTAATAATAGTTGGTTGCTTGGGTCCAACATCTTATATGGTTGGAGGGTTGGTCCCTTTCTAGTTCTTCTTCTTCTCTTTTCGTTTCTTCTTCTTCTTATCAACCTAGCTACTTGCTTTAGAGCTTTCACTGGGTGAAGAAGGAGAAATGGAAGGAGATCTAACGAGCGAAGAAGGAGAAAGGTCGACATGAGGTTGATGTGTGGGTGGTGTGCTTACATCTGAAGCACCTGCATTCGAGATCAAAGGAGTGGAAAACAACCATACCAGTAACCCAATTGTGAGACTTGGAAGGCTCAAAGTAGCAATGTAAGGAGGAGAAACATTTCTGTAAGAAGGAAAAACAAAGGTTTCCCCTCGCAAAGGGGTTTCTTCATTGGTAATTCTGGGAACTGACACCATAAAAAATAAAGATCCAACCTAGATTCTGCTAGGGAGAACAAACAACACATGCTAAAAATCTAGTAAGCAAACAAGCAAACAAAACCTTCTCACAATGAGCACACTAGTTGGTGATGAAATCCAACATCGCGAGAACAAAGTAAGAAGGGGATGAGATAGAGTGGGTGAAAAAGTTACGTTGACGACCTACTTAATAGACTTACGCCTTGGTGCAATCTCCCACACATAATTGTGGGTATACCCTCTAAGGAGACCGAGTGATTTTGGCCAACGTCGATTCCAAGTACCATGCAGACTTGCCCCTCCATA
>JASDQU010509184.1:31918-45637 GCA_032191745.1 Picea mariana | reverse complement strand
TAAAATTTAATTACAATTAAGAAGAACTCTATATTATGACAGTTTAAGATGGATTACAGTGATATGTTCTTTGGTTTACATTACAATTGATTGTTTGTTGTCTATGAGAAGTAACCATGATCTTTTCCCGCCTCATTTTAACATTTTTCGTTCAATACAACCCCTCGCATATCCCAGAATCTTTTATCACCCCCTTCTCATTGACAACGATTCAACAATTTATATGGATTGAATTGCATGAGTCTTATATGTTGCTGAGCCAAAATTTATTTCATATTTAAAAAAAGAGTTGTCATGTATGATTGTTAAAGGAACTATTTACTTATCAATTATGCATACAGGAATGAGTTTTTTCAGTTGAGGTAGCCCTGGCAAAGGAAACTGGGGAAGAGGTAATTGGAACAGAGGCCCAAGAAGGGCAATATTCTCCATACACTTTGATGCAGACTCACAAGAGTTAGGCCAGCTATTTCAAGTTGGGTTTTTTAATTGGATTGGGCAAGGAGTGGTCCAACCTAGGCCTGAAGGCCTCCCTTCCAAGCCCCACAGGTCCCTGGTATTCATGTTCCCCCTCATGTCTCATTTCAACCCGACGTTCCCAAAAACACCATATGATAAGAGATTATCCACTCGACAGTCTCCCAACATCGTGGCTAGCCTATCTTGTCCTTACCTGCTCCTCCACCTAACAATCAGATTGTCAAAGATGCCCCTGTCCACTCACCAGTTCCATCCTCCCATGCAAGTAAAAGGTTGAAAATTGAGGCCCACCATGCACCTGACAAAGGAAAAGCCATTGTTGCCCCTTTCTCACCCTCCAATGGCTCTGATAAAACTGTGTCCTCTCGCATGCATTTGAGGGATGATTGCTCTCATGTGATCAAAGAGATTAAGCCTAAGGGATCCACACAACCTAAGGAAAATTCCGAGAGATCAAAAGGTGACAACAACAACAAGGGAAGGATTGCCTCCCAGAGTGGGAAATATAGATTTTAAGTTGTTATTTTATTTATTATTGATGACAGTTGACTTCATAAATTTTGGAAAACATGCTATTTTTGGATATATGAGTAATATATTTTGAAAATAATTTCAAATATCATTGAGATAAATGGTGAAATATGAATGTGATGATGGGAGTCACAAGGAGGGATGTTTTTTTTAGTTAACTAGTTGTGTTATAATTGTTAAAAGATGAAGGGAGTCACAAGGGGTCCCACCTACTAGTTATTATTTATTTAAAACCCTTATTATGATTTATTACTTTTCCCCCTAACTAAAAAGTTGGTTGAGTTTTAGTTAACTTAACTAAGGAAGTAGTTCAACTAATTCAACCAATTCTAATTTGCTTAAAGGCAAAAGGAAGGGAGGAACATGAGGAGAATATGAGAAACATATTAAGGTTTGCTCTTTGAGTTTGTATTGATATAGTTCAATTTTCATTCATTCCTTAATTTATCACAAGCCTAATTCTTTTTTATGATAGCAGGGTCTTACTGTAGACAACAAGATTCAGGGCTGAATTACATCATTCAAACACTTGTTTTTCAGAGATGTTGATCTATCTTTGATGGTCTGTATAGACTTGTTTATTTGTTAATTATTTTTCATGATTGACAAAGTCTATTATGCAGAGTCGAGTGGGAAACAATATGTGGAAAGCTGATCCATCTTTTAGAGTTTAGTTTTTTCTTTTCTGTTAGAGGTATTTTTGTATGTTTCATCGGGGACATCTAAGTTTGACATTGGTCCAAAACTTCTTCACGAAATTTTGTAAAGAGAATGATTCTTTGATGAATTGGAATGAAATAAAGGATTGCTTTATGTCTCATATGTTGTGATTATCGACTTGGTGTCTTTACTTCTTTCTCTATATTTATTTCAGCATCTGTTTTGTTCATAAAATTACATAAATAATGAATTTTTCAGCCTAAGCTTGTATTTATTAATTTTGATGGCTATAAACATAGGGTGATATTCCCATCTATTTTGATTTAGACAAGTAGAATTTGAAAATGCTTGAGTAAGATCATTTCATATATTTTCCTCAACATTTATTTGGCGACCATACTGGGGAGATCTTCGATATCTCTCTAGTTGATTTTTATTCTTGATTATCATCAAATACATCTATTTTTATGATATTGATTCTTTGACTGTTTTATTTCTTAATGACTGTGACTGTTGCAAGGTAGCCCAATATTGAGCCTAGTCTTCAAGATCAGACCAACATTGCTTTGAATTTGTTCAACACCATTTTAGACACTGCCAATACTCGTGTTGAGCTTAATCATTCATGGGCAGCAATTGAACGAGATATTAGTGCCCAAGAAAGTTTGGAAGCTAGACATAGACATCCTAAAAATCAACAGTAACCTTCTTGTTCCTTCAGTTTTGGCCTTACTTTCATGTCCTTAGAATCTCGTGTTTCTATAAGAAGAAGAGGCTTATCACCTGAAATTAATCCTATTGCTGAAATATGAAGAAGGAACATTGTGTTATCTATGCAACAAAGTTCTCTAAGGAGAACCTTGCCTGATTCATCCAGTTCATCTTTTTCTCCCTTACCTATCATCCACAAGATGACATCTAGTGGTGGCTTTGGTGGCACTGGAAGTGCTTCCTCCTCTCATTCTTCAACTTCATCAGTGATTGGTAGCTTATATAGCCACCATATCCCTGTCCAATATACCACAAACCCCACCAAAGTCATAAAAAAGTATGGGCTTTTTCAATTTGAAGAAGACTCCACAACCACACTGTGGCATATGTCTTCTCCTCTTAACTTAGAACCTGCTACTCGTACATTTCCTAAATTCAAAGAACATCTTCCTAGGTTTTTGGGGAATAAAATTGTCACTACAAATGAACACCTGGTGTTATTTTCTAATGTTTGTCACAATATAGGGACAAATGACAACAATACCTGCATGCGCTTATTTGTTAATTCCTTGGAAGGAAAGGTTGCGGCCAATTTCTTTGACCTTCCTCCTAAGATTTTGTCTACTTCGAAGGAGTTAATCTATTTGTTCAGATCTAATTATGGGAAATCTAAAAACCCAGCCGAGAAGTTACAGGAATATAATAACATCGCTTATAAGGATGGTGAAACCATCAAGTATTTCAACTTGTGTTTCACTAAGTTATACAATCAAATCCCTGAACTCATTTGACCTCAGAACCAAGCCTCTTTCATGCATTACTACAATGCATTACCTTGCCCCTATCATCATAGGCTTGAGGAAAAAGCCATTGACAACCACGGTTCCACTCTACATACTTGTTTATAGTATGAAGAACAACTTGAAAGAACAAGTCTTCCTCAGGGAGAATTGGTTAAACAGACAAACATGTCTGCCCTTGTACAACTAGTACAAGATATGAATAATCGTATGATATCATATGAGCAAAAGAGAAATGTCTTCCCTTAGAGAGGGAAGGATTTCACCTTACATAGAGAGTGTCCCACAACCTAATGTAAACTATATCAAATAGGACGTAGGAGTCTATTCCATATTTGTTGAGGAGTATAACATTTTGTTGGAACAAATTGATTTAGATGATGGTATGTGGCACATGCACTTTTATGGTTCATGCTCTAATGAAGGTAACAAAGTTGGCATTATCTTGATTTCTCCCGTAGTAAAAATCCATAAATTTTCTTATAGGTTGTAATTTTCTTGCACAAACAATGTCACTAAATTCAAAGCTTTATTATTAGGCATTGAAAATGCCTATAAACTTGGTTGTGGTCACCTTTCAGTTTTTGGGGATTCTGAGCTTGTTGTGAACCTTGCATGTAAGATATATTCTTCTAGAAACAAGTTGATGAAACGATACACCCAAAATGTTTGGGCACTTATCTCGAAACTTTTATCTTTCAACATCACTCATGTTAAGAGGGAATTGAACTCAATGGCTGATCAGTTAGCTTATTTTTCAGCCTCTCTGTTAGCGATATTTCCTGTCTCGGGATTAGGCGTACCCAGGTCTGCGGTTTGCACGGAAAGCACCTGAGCATATCACGAGATAATCCCATTTTGTAGCAGTGAGTCGAGCTAGTGAGCGGGCAAAGTTTTGTCTTCAACAGTCGAGGACCATCCTCCAAGAAAATCGACAGTCAGAATCTTGCAAGGGAGATCAGTGAAATCCCGTTAGCCGTTAAATCTCGAGAAGTTGCGTCGGGGTTAATCCCTAGTGTGTAGAGGAGGAATCCCTGGGAAGTCATCGAGATATTAGAGTCAACGGGGTTTCAAAAGGTAAGAGAAATGAGACCTTTCGAGTCTCAAAATACCGACAGAGATCCTAGCTGTTGATCTTGGCAGGACACGCGTTAGGCATCAGAAGGAGAGTCGGCGTTTTAGTTCATCGCAGGATCGGAGTTTCTGGAGGTAGGAAACTCTTACATGAATGAATTGCGATACACAATTTCTCGACTGGATCAGAGCCATCCGTCAGTAGAGACACGTGGTGAGAGATCCTGCAGAGTCGGGGATTGGGGAATGAAAAGTCCCATGCACATGACAATGGAAATCGCGATATCTCGATACGCGATTTCCTGACAGAGCTAAGGACTGTAGTGGGGGACAGGTGTCAGAAGGTCAATCCTTGTAGGAAGACAGTGCCAAGGTGCATCGACAATCGAAGAATCGGTGATCGGGAGTTCAGAGGGTCAAGAACTCTTGACAACAGGGAACGTGAAACCACGAAACCCGATACAAGGTCAGGAAAGGGTCACGGTGAAGTTCAGAAAACTATGAGGAAAGAAGAAGAGACCAGTGGGCTGGATCGGGTGTCCATCAGGGATTCCACTTGGGGATCCAAAAAGGCCGCTTCGGTTCAACATAAAGGAGAAAGAGGGTGGGTGAAGCCTCACGTCACCCATTTATTGCAGAACATGGAGGTCCCATATGAAATTTACCCAGGAGGGTCCCTTGTACTGGTTTTCTTCAGGAAAGCCACGCCGAGTCTCCAACTCACCAGAGGAACCTGCACACACCAATTCAATATTCAAGGGGATCATCTACCCCCTGGTGTGAGCCATGCTGAATTAAAGAGGCGTGTGATAGGGGAGCAGAGGGCAGATTTGATTGAGGCAGACTGACAACCCATCCTGATAGAGGAGCTCCTCAATGCCAAGCATTGAATTCATGATATGATCATGCCTTCAGCACCTGAGTCAGTTCCAAGTATATGTAGGCATTTCTACCATTTTTGTAAGGATCGATGGTTGAGCTGAGCTCCCAGTTGTAAAGTTTTAATGAAGCACTATTGCTTTGGTTATGTATGAACTTTTGAGACTTCTTGCCTTATGAATGCTAGCTTCTTTCATGTCTTTGTTTACACTGTGTTAGAGCAGCTCGGAATTGGAGAATCCAGTCGAGTTGTAGTTGTTATAGGATGATGTATGTTGGATCATTGTAATAGTTACACTGTCTCTAATCAGTTCTTGTGATTTTCCCCAACGCTAAGTGACTTGGAATTGGCGGATCCAGTCAAGTCCCCTTTCAGTTTCTTGAGACCCTGAACCAAAAGGATCTTGCATTCAAAGTCTTTCTTTTGCAAACTACTGTAAGCCTGTTGCCCAAAGCCGTTTGTTCATCCTTCTTATCAAGTCTTCCACCTATTCATATTTTAATCCACCCATTGGTTGAAGTTAGGATTCCAGACCTCCTTTGTTCTTTACATACCAGAATCAGTCCCTGAGTTAGAATGATATTTCCTTGAGTTTTTACCTCCATTTGATCACCCTCTTAAAATAAATCGTGACATTAAACTGATGGGTGTCGGTCTCTTCTCCTACAAGCAATCCAGGAGTGACTTCTGACGCTAACATTTCTGGTGCCGTTGCCGGGGACGAAGTTGAAGATTTTCCCTGGGTAGAATGACATTGAGCCTCTGATTCTAAAGGTGCATCAGACATCAGGGCCCTTCAAGATTGCTACTATGCACCTGGCGACTCCATTGTTTCCACTTTGTTGTTTCAGTTGTGACTACTGTTAGCACACTTGAAAGCTGACCCTAAGGAGCTTTCTCGAGAAGGTTTCAGCAGCTGCTTTCTCATCCTGAGAAGTTTCCTGGGGTAACGATAATGTTAAGATCTAGCCTTTGATGGTGAACAAGGACCAAACACATTCGAAGATGCACATTTTTCACCTGGCGACTCCATGATTCAAGGATTGATTGGCAACTCCACTGGTTTGGTATGGAGAAAATTATGGCTCAAAGGTTTGCTTTCTGTGACTTTTCTCAAATAGTTGGTTTTCCTAATGCACTTCCTAATGGAGACATCTGGGAAGATTTCCTCTCTGAATTTCACACAAAGGATTGGGAGGTACCAGCTAAGCATTTACTAGACTTCCATGAGGCTATCCACCGACTCAATATCATGCATGAGGATGTCCGGATTAAGCTCTTCAGGTATTCATTGAAGGGAGCTGCTCTTGAATGGTGTCGGTCTCTTCTCGCTGCAAGCATCCGCTCTTTAACAGGTTTTTATACAACTTTCAATTCAATTTGCAAATACTACTATCTAGCTGTTCGATTGTTTGAAAACTGTTGCGAAGAGTTTTCTTCACTTCATGAAGCCTCTGTTGGCCCTGAAGACCATGTCCATGATGAATCCCTTACTGTGGAAGAAAGCATCGGCTGTTAAAATATAGAGGTGTTGGACGATATTAATTGTGTTAGCCCCAGAACGGAAGCATCTGACATCATATCAGATGTATATGTTCTTTTAGATCTTCATGAAGATCAACACGCCTTTTGTGGAGATTATGAGTTTGCAGAGTAGATGTGGTTCATGGTAGATGGCTCACCTGAGTATCGGGTTGAAGCAGATGTTCCTAGTAGCTCTGCTCATGATGATGAAGACCCTCTCTTTTTAAAAGAGGGGTTAGTTGTGGAACAAGATTCTTCTCTTTTCCCCCAGGGGGTTTCTTGCGATATATGTTTACCTGGGATTAAAGAGAGAAAGATTATGTATGAGCAGCCAGAAGCAGCAGGTCCCACTATCCCTGAAATAGAAATTTTCAATGGGATCACTGTTCTGGAGGAGGGACATATCAATGAAGAACAACCCCTCTTCGATGTATATTATAGTGATGATGAGCAGCAAGCTTATCCTACATTTGATCACTATAAATATACTAAAGATCCAGTTAGCAAGCAGAGATTTCCCACAGGTCCTATCTATGATGATTATGACTCTGACCCTTGGGAGAGCAAAGAAGAGGCACCAGAAGAACCAGAGGAGAAATCGAAGATGCAGTTTACAGACTGCGCAGAGCCAGTCAGTGAGCAGCCACCACCTGAGATCAGCGAGCCTACTTCAGTTATTCACTCGCCTGTGGTTATCAGAAACATTCGGTCGCGTGTGAACAACTGTGTAGAAGAAGAGGCTTTGTTTCACCAATTCCTTGGAAATAGCCACTCATTCGATGACCCTGTCAGCAAATACATGGAGTGGCATTTCCCCTATGCCTTGGAGCCACCCTATTTCATCTCAACTCCAGCTTGTAAGGAGGAGTTGAAGAGTGTAACCGTTCTACTGTCACGGTTGCACCATCTGCTGGTGAACATCGACAGAAGGAAGGAGCTTCTATCCAGGAAGCTACTTGAATGGCTATGGTGGAAATCTGCTTTCACCTAGCCCCATGTGAAATATTTCATTAGAATTAGGATTGTATATAAATAAGCTTTTTCAAGCATGTAGTTATTTTGTTCCATTTATTTTTCGGCCTATACTCTCAGCAGTGGGAGGTTTTGAGCATGACTCTATAGCCCAACAGCAAGGCACTAAAGCTGCGGAATGAGTTCTTAGAGCATCACAGGGACGACTCTATCCCCCATGGAGCCTAATGTTAGCGATATTTCCTGTCTCGGGATTAGGCGTACCCAGGTCTACAGTTTGTACGGAAATCACCTGAGCATATCATGAGATAATCCCATTTTGTAGCAGTGATTCGAGTAAGCAAGCGGGCAAACTTTTGTCTTCAGCAGTCAAGGACCATCCTCCAAGAAATTCGACGGTCAGAATCTTACAGGGGAGATCGGCGAAATCTTGTCAATCGCTAAATCTCGAGAAGTTGCACCGGGGTTAAGCCCTAGTGTGTAGAGGAGGAATCCCGGGGAATTCATCAGGATATTAGAGTCATCGGGGTTTCAAAAGTTAAGAGAAATGAGACCTTTCGAGTCTCGAAATACCAACAGAGATCCTAGCCGTTGATCTTAGAAGGACACGCGTCAGGCATTAGAAGAAGAGTCGGGGTTTTAGTTCATCGCAGGATCAGAGTTTCTGGAGGCATGAAACTCTTACATGAATGAATCATGATATGTAATTTCCCGACTAGATCAGAGTCGTCCGTCAGTAGAGACACGTGGCGAGAGATCCCGCAGATTCAGGGATCAGGGAACGGAAAGTCCTGTGCACATGACAATGGAAATCGCGATATCCCGATACGCGATTTCCCAACAGAGCTAAGGACCGTAGTGGGGGACAGGTGTCAGAAGGTCAATCCTTGTAGGAAGACAGTGCCAAGGCGCATTGGTAATCGGAGAATCGGTGATCAGGAGTTCAGAGGGTCAAGAAATCTCGACAACGGGGAACGCAAAACCATGAAACCCCATACAAGGTCAGGAAAGGGTCACGGTGAAGTTCAGAAAACCATGAGGAAAGAAGAAGAGACATGTGGGTTGGATCGGGTGTCCATCAAGGATTCCACTTGGGGATCCAAAAAGGCCACTTCGGTTCAACAGAAAGGAGAAAGAGGGTGGGTGAAGCCTCACGTCACCCATTTATTGCAGAACATGGAGGTCCCAACTGAAATTTATCCAGGAGGGTCCCTTGTATTGGTTTTCTTCAGGAAAGCCACACCGAGTCTCCAACTCACCAGAGGAACCTGCACACGCCAATTCAATATTCAAGGGGCTCAGCTACCCCCTGGTGTGAGCCATGCTGAATTAAAGAGGCGTGTGACAGGGGAGAAGAGGGCAGATTTGATTGAGGTAGACTGATAGCCCATCTTGATAGATAAGCTCCTCAATGTCAAGCATTGAATTCATGATATGATCGCGCCTTCAGTGCTTGAGTCAGTTCCAAGTATATGTAGGCATTTCTACCATTTTTGTAAGGATCGATGGTTGAGATGAGCTCCCGGTTGTAAAGTTTTAATGAAGCACTGTTCCTCTGGTTATGTATGAACTTTTGAGACTTCTTGCCTTATGAATGCCAGCTTCTTTCATGTCTTTGTTTACAATGTGTTAGAGCATCTCGGAATTGGAGGATCCAGTCGAGTTGTAGCTGTTATAGGATGATGTATGTTGGATCACTGTAATAGTTACACCGTCTCTAATCAGTTCTTGTGATTTTCCCCAGTGCTGAGTGACTTGGAATTAGCGGATCCAGTCAAGTCCCCTTTCAATTTATTGAGACCCTGAACCAAGAGGATCTTGCATTCAGAGTCTTTCTTCTGCAAACTACTGTAAGCATGTTGCCCAAAGCCGTTTGCTCATCCTTCTTATCAAGTCTTCCACCTATTCATCTTTTAATCAACCCACTGGTTGAAGTTAGGATTCCAGACCTCCTTTGTTCTTTACATACCAGACTCAGTCCCTGAGTTAGAATGATATTTCCTTGATTTTTTACCTCCATTTGATCACCCTCTTAAAACAAATCGTGACATTAAACTGATGGGTGTCGGGCTCTGCTCCTGCAAGCAATCTAGGAGTGAATTATGACGCTAACACTCTCCTAATCAGAAACTTCTGCCACACAGACCTGATTATACTTTTCAATCTCTATATCGTCCACATACCCTCGAAAATATAGAATCTTCGTAGGTCTTCCCTAATGATGAGAGCATTTGTTATTTCATTTGAAATGAACCTTATAAGCCCAAGAAAATTATATCCATAGAAGATAACAAGATTCATAAAGGCTTGACTCCTCTAGAGAGTTCGTTTTCATCGAGTGATGTAGGAAATAAAGATAAACAAAAGGAAGAGGAGCTGAAAAGGAAGGTGAGTGAAACCATCTCCTTGAACATTGAGACACTCGAGGCTCCAAAAAATGTTAAAATAGGTGCCAATTGTTCTGATGAAGAGAAAATGAAGTTTGCCAAGCTACTTGGTGAATTTCAAGATGTTTTTGCTTGGTCTTATGAGGATCTTCATGGTTTTGATTCTGGTCTTATACAACATGCCATTCCCATCAAGGAAGGCATAAAACCAGTTAAGAAAAACAAAGATGTATCAACCCTGCATTGGAAGAAACTATTCAAAGGGAGTTGGAAAATTTCTTGAAGGTCGAAATCACCTTTCTGGTCAGATACCCTGAATGGGTTTCCAAATTGGTACCAGTTTCGAAGGTCACTGATCATATTAGCTTCTACATTAATTTTCACACATTCAATCAGGATATTATGAAAAAACCCTTCCTTCCCCCTAATATGGAAATGATTATACAACAAGTTGTAAGGTCATAGATGAGGCCCTTACCTGACAGTTTTTTTGGTTACAATCAAATCAAGGAAAAAAGGGCAGATGATTACAAAACCACTTTTATCACTAATTGGGGTACTGTGACTTATGAACGTATGCTTTCTGGCTTACCTGATGCAAGTACCATTTTTAAAGGACATATACAAATAACTCCTGACGAATTGATTAATATTCTTATTTATCTTGACAATCTCATTGTATTCGTTAAAGGGTTGATTATTACCTCGGAGCTTCAAGTGTTATGGTTGGGTCCTTTCAAGATCGATTTTGTTTTGGGTACTAATTCTTACATTCTAAAAGACTTACATGAGTGATTGTTTTCCTACAGCACTAATGGTTCTCACTTCAAACATTACGTGGAACCAACTTGAAAAGCTCTAACATTGTTTGGATTATCTATATACTAGTAGACTAGCTTTGCTTTCATTTTTTTCACTGTTTTTCATTTCTTCTTTTATAGTATTTTTATTTCTGCTTTCTATTTTTAACAAATTCCTACTGCTTTCACATTTATATCATTTCTGTTGTTTTAAATTTTGCAATTTTAATCTTGTTATGATTTTTATTGCTTTTTCATCTTTTAATTGATTTTGGTCAAGAATAAGATGTTGGATTAGTTATGCCACAGTGACACTCATGCAAGATACTGTTAGTCAATAACAATCAATCTTACACAGATGTTACAATGTTTCCCCCAAAAGCACACTTGAATTTGTTATCTTCTTTCACTATTGTATTATAAAGAAATTGGTTATCTCCCGATTCTTCTTTCCGTTTCTTCATCCATTTGAGAATTTAAAAGAGCAAGTCTATAATTTTTCTCCTTGAAGTAAAGAGAAGATTCCAGTTGAATGATTATGAACACAGTGATAAACCCCCTCATACTTTACATTTTTTATGAGTTATTCCCGAATTCCTGGTCATTTTTCCATTAAATCCACTCACTTCCCCTATTGCATAATATTTTTGGTTATATCTTCTTGACCTGTTGTTCTTGGTCTACGAAACCATGTGTTCTGAGTTCTAAATCTATTGAAAACAAATTTCCCTGTGGAGTCGCCAGTTTGTTGATGATAAAAATCGCAACAAGGATTTTTCCCGTAAAGTATTGCTAGAGCCTATTATTTATAAGATAATGATATATATAATAGTAGTAGGTGGGACCCCCTTGTAGATTGGAGGATCAGATCTGGTTCTTATTTGATGTTTATGCTACTATTCAAACACTACTTGCAGGTTTCTACATGATTGATGAGGATATCTTGGTTTTATTTGCGACAAATAGCAAATCGATAATGCATGCTATGTGTGGGTTTAATTACTCTAGATTCTCAATTACATGTCATGATGGCTTATGTGAACTGTTATTTCAATGCTATTGGCGCAATAATATATTACATTTTACACCTGCACAAAACACATGTTAGTCATGACAAAAGATAAAATAAATATGGAATAAATCTAGAGGAGCTATCATATACTATACTATGCTATGCTACATTATATGCAAATGAAATCAAAAGGATTGTTGTTAGTCCTAGCTAACAAAGTTAATGGCTATACATTGTATTGATTTATATGAAGGCACATTCGATATGTGTTATGGTATGTTTGGCAATGGTTAATGTGATATAGGGTGGTGCACTTGGCAAGTAATGGATGTTCGTTTCTATGCAATGGATTAATAGGTGGCTAGCTACCATGTACTAAGTAATTGAATGAGTAGAGGATGGGGGCGAAGTGCATTTACTGCACACCACTCCATACCTCTCCCACTGGCCATCACCCTATCTTGGTTTTTTCTCAATTGTGTTTCGATGTGGTCATGCTTTGATTTTTAGGCGAGGAATGAACTGCCTGACCAAGCTCACGTTTTAAAGGCTTTTAGGTTACAGGTATGTCTTTTCACCATCCATGAACTCGATTTGGTTATGAAATAGATATTGGCTCAGTGATGTATTGGTTTGTGCTTTTCTTGAGGCTGACAACTATGTAAACTTGTGGTTTTTATCTGGAATGGTTGGTTGTGTGTATTCACTGTAAATGAAAAAATTGGATAGTTGAAGTCACAATTTCATTGATGATTCTGGGTGGTGGAAGCCATGAAGGCTCTCTGTTGTCTTGTGATTTTTTGTTGGAGGGTTCATTCAATCTAGACTTGCTGGATGTCTCCACACAGTTCCTGTCACCATTCCCAACTGCATTTACTATTATGGGGTTTTTGGGTTTGATGTCGAACCACCTTGTGTCACTGCATTTCATTTCACCTGGGTATGGGCTCGTTTATGCTATTGGTTTATGTACAGTTGGTTACGGTGGCTATTATGCAAAGATGCTTTCTTTAGGGTTGGTTGCTATTTCATGGATCTTTTTTTATATCAGCATTGTTCAGGTTGATTGGGGAAAAACATGAGGGTTATGCCATGCATGTTCTCGGTGTTATTATGGGATAGTAGGAAGCCTTTGCTCCTATGTTCATAGTCTTCCCTATCTAGTGAACTGTCACCCTGTCTTGCAAGCTATTGGTGATGTGGTCTGTGTGTCCACCATGTTGTTACAAGGGGTTCTCACTTGCTGTTGGTGGTCAAATCCAGTCTCCATGTGTTGGTTCCATAGAGAGAACCCTTGATTACTTAGAGCCCATGTTTGATAATGAACCAGTCGGGTATATGGTTGATTGTTATAAGTTGGTGGAGTAGCATCGAAAGTGATGATTGTTGGTTCATCTCTGTTATTAGCGTTGATAGTGGTGTTGATTATTAGTATCTAGTCATTGCATTGTTTATTATAACAGTCGAATCAATAGCTCAGCATGGTTAGTTGGTTGATTTGAGAAATGGAATTGGATACACAGTCGTTGTCTCTTATGTTGTAACAATTGGATTGTTAATTCAACATTAGTTTATAGTTGATTAAGTCACAACGATGCTTCTTGTGTGATGCGTTGGTCTGCATGGGTTTCCTACAACATGGTTAAGTTGAAATGATGGTTGTTGTTACTGTTTGTTTTAATTTCCAATCGAGAGTATTACAATTTAAAATTGTGATAGTTGTGACTTGGATGACCACTGTATATGTTTATGGATATCGCTTGATTACACCATAAGAGAGGGGCATGGGATTTATAACAGTATGGTTTCATTGCAATTTGATTATTAAATTGATTAGAGGAATGGAATTGGGCACAATTTTTGTGTCTGTGTTTGATTTGAGGAAATA
>JASDQU010509183.1:4293-20562 GCA_032191745.1 Picea mariana | reverse complement strand
GAGGATAAGGTGAGGAAGTTAGGATGATCCCACTAAATCATCAAAGTGAGTAAGATCCAAACCATTTGGAGGCCACCTCACCATAGAATATTCTCCTTCTAGAAGCATCGAGAAATTGCTCGTTTTTTCCATGTACGAAGGCCATCGCACACTAGATATAGTGCAGCCTACGGAAACTCCACGACCTAGATATAGTGTAACCTATAGAAATCAGGCATTTCCACATCTTGTGTATAGATAAACATGCAGAAATCCTCCTTAATAGGTTTTTTACAAAGGAAAGTCCAATTTCTTCTCTTAGGCAAATTTCTTATCCCTTCTTTCTTCGGGAATTCAGACCACTGACCCCTCTGAAGAAAAAAAATAGGTTTACATCATTAACGGTCATAGTGGTAATGAAAATAATGTGTAACAAACAACCCCCCAAAGTATGAAGTTAGAACAGAGTGATAACTGATATACTTTGTTAATTGTGTGTAGGGAACAAGGAATAGTTAGTTGGAAACCTGCCAACAAACAAGGAAACACAGTACAATAATATTTCATCATTGAGGTAGCCATTACCATACTCACAATACAAATGAATCAAAGCATAAATGATGACATGCAAAGATCCATGTCAAGTAATACAGGTCATGGCCACCAAACATACATTGTGGATCCATGCCATTATGACTCAAATTTGAACATAGCCACCAAAAATGCATTGTGGATCTATGTGTTAAAGACTCAAATTTGAACATAGCCACGAGACATACAATGTGGATCTATGCAATAGTACAAACTGAATATACTCCAATGCAACGCGAATCTATCAAAAAAGATCCAAGGTCTTCATCTCCACCACTCAATAGTATGAAGTTAACCATGTGAATACATGTGTTGAAGTCGAACATGGTAGAAACCACTTGATTACCAGTCATTAATGAATACCGTTAACAAGCGCGAGGGAAATCGCCATTAATGTCAATGACTCCCAAGGTACTCTAGTACAATCCAATGAATGTGAATTAATGAGTTGAAGTCGAACACTCGACGGAATCTCCTGATCAAGGGTCAATAATGAAAACCCACTATCGAAAGTGAGAAAACCTGCCATTGAGGCATGCAAGTTCCAAGGTACCAATTAGTTTCTAAGTCTAATTCCTGGATAATGAGTTGAAGTTGATAGGAAAAGACTCATCACAGGAGGGCCTTAATGTATCCCCTATAAATGACACAAAACAGTTAACAAGATTTGAAGTAGATCAGAGTAGTAAGTGATTTAAGACTGACTCAGGGATGGTTGGTGCAATAGAAGGCTTAAATACTGCAAAAATGGATGACTTAATAGGAGGCTTTTAGGTTTGAAATTCTCTTTGAACATATTGACGACACAACAACTATTTTGGAAACACTAACTCAACAATAGGGATCATAGACCAATTTGTAATCTTATAAAGGAGTATGATCAAGAGACAAGCGGATTTTCCAACCTAGACACAAAGTGAGTGAAAGGGTGTCATGTTCAAAAGCGACTCTTCCATAGAATACAGGTTTAGACACAATTCTTTCCCAATTTTTCCCCCATCATTTCTGGAAAGTACCTCTTTATTTTTACACAAGCTTGAGAAGGATAACATATGCTTGAGATGTAAGCTCATCCTTTGGATGAGTCCCTTAGAGTATGTTTAACGAACCCTAAGAAGGAGTGGTTTATTCCCATATGGGCCTTTTGATGTTTGTTTTACGAGTCCAAAGAAAGAAAACTCATGGATTTTTCATATCTAGAGAGTCTGAAAAACACTTAAAGAGAAATCACTCAGTTCCTTTTTCGTAAATTAGTTTAATGAGACCGCAAAAGTGATAAACTATCACCCTTCAAACATTTTCTTCAAATACTTTTACGAGTGTGAAAAGAATAAGGTCTCTTGGAAATATTTTCATATTTAGAGAGTCTGAAAAGAGCTTAAAGGGAACTCCAGGGGGTTCCTTTTTCGTATAACCTTTACAAATCCGAAAAAGTGATAAAAGTATACTTGGTTACATTCTCGTTGATTTACGAGCATGAGAAAGAACAAATACTAAGCTCGGTAACCTATTCTCATGTATTTACAAGCATGAGAAAGAATAAAGACTAAGCTTGGTAACTTATTCTCATGTATTTACAAGCATGAGAAAGAACAAAGACTAAGCTCGAGATTGTTTTCATTTTTACGCAAGCTTTAAAACAAAACAAAACTATGCTTGGGCCTAGTTTCATTTTTACACAAGCTTGAACCAAAGGAAACTATGCTTGAGGTAAGTGGTTTCATTTTTACACAAGCTTGAACCATAGAAAACTATGCTTGGACTTTCCAACGCATAGCACAGGGATGGTTGGTACTTAGACCCCAGCTTAAGAAACTAGCGGCTTCAACTTCAGCATGAAGTCCAAAGGCTAAGGCAGATGCCCCCCAAGCCTCATTTCATCCAATTACAAAGGAGAATGAAATGAAGCTTCAAATACTATACGTAGGACTTGACCCAAACAGAGAGGGGGAAGTTGTTTCATTTTTTAACGAGCTTGACACATGAGAAGAACTGTGCTCATGACTCTAGGTATAATCCCAAGACCACTGTTTAATTTTTTAACAAGCTTGAACTGGAAAAAAGAACTATGCTCATAACCTCTGTTTCATTTTTTAACAAGGTTGCCACAGAGATGCAAAAAGCTATCCTCATAACTGGTTTCATTGTTTAACGAGCTTGAAATCAAAAAATCATTCTCAAAGATGGTTTCATTTTTTAACGAGCTTGAAATCAAAGAACCATGGTCAAAGTTGGTTTCATTTTTTAACGAGCTTGAAATCAGAGAACCATGCTCAAAGCTGGTTTCATTTTTTAAGGAGATTGAAATCAAAAAACCATGCTCAAAGCTGGTTTCATTTTTTAATGAGCTTGAAATCAGAAAACCATGGTCAAAGCTGGTTTCATTTTTTAATGAGGTTGAAATCAGAAAACCATGCTCAAAGATGGTTTCATTTTTTAATGAGCTTGAAATCAGAAAACCATGCTCATGGTTGGTTTCATTTTTTAACGAGCTTGAAATCAGAAAACCATGCTCAAATCTCTCTTCTTGATCATGGTTTCCAAGAGGACACTGCTCTGGAAGGACACCATGTCAAGGGACAAAACTCGGTCATGGCCTCCAGTAGATATTCACTCGATGGAAGAAAAAAACTCTGGAAGGAACACATGTCGAGGGCCGCGACAGGGGTAAGGAGATCAAGCTCTAAAAACCCTATCGAAGAGATCACCATGTCAAATACTGGATACAAATCATTAGAAGCTGAAGTCATGGGAGACAATGCCACATAATTAACCTATGGCATGGGAAATACCATTTTCATATATGAACCATTTAGGGAGGTAATCCAGTCATGACCAATGAATGAAAGTTGATCAGTAGCTGCTCACAATCTATCTTGACAAAGCTCAAAGCCAACATAAATTTCCCAAGCTCAATCCAACTAACTGTCTCCATGAGAGCTCCTCTCCTTTTATAAATTAAAGAGGATAAGGTGAGGAGGTTAGGATGATCCCACTAAATCATGAAAGTGAGTAATATCCAAACCATTCGAAGGCCACCTCAGCATAGAAGATTCTTCTTCTAGAAGCATTGAGAAAATTCTCATTTTTCCCACATACGAAGGCCACCGCACACTAGCTATAGTGTAGCCTATGGAAAATACGCAACCTAGCTATAGTGTAACCTATGGAAATTAGGAATTTCCACACCCTATGTATAGAGAAACCTGTGAAAATCCTCCTTAATAGGGTTTTTACAAAGGAAAATCTAATTTCTTCTCTTAGGCAAATTTCTTCTCCCTTCTTTCTTCAGGAATTCAAGCCACTGACCCCTCTGAAGGAAACAGATAGGTTTACATCATTAATGGTCATAGTGGTGATGAAAATAATGTGTAACAACCTCCAAGTAGATCACTTACCACTCGCCCTTACCACCTTCTTCTCTCCCGACACCTGTCTCCCACTCAATATCCCTCCTCTATCTGTCACATCTCCTGCTCTCACTCCCCCTCTCACCTCTCGAAATGTATCTTCCACTTCCTATCCATGTTACGTATGCCTGTTCCTTTCCCCCCTTCCACTCCTCTCACCTCCCGACACCTGTTCCACTTCTCTCTATGTCATCTATGTCACATCGTCAATTCTCCCTTGATCAATCACACACCGTCGCAGCCTCCCCTTTTCCTCCATGTCCTCTCCCTGTGTCGCATCACCCCCTCACATTTACACCTCAGCACCCATATATGCCAAGTAACCTGTCGGTCGTTCCCATTTTCTCATCCTCATTAGCGCCATCCATGTCCTTCAGCCAGGCCCCTCTACAAAGGTCAAGTGAAGAAACAACCGGCCAAGGAGAGGTCACCATGTATTCCATGTCCCAAGTTTGACTTGGTCCAACCATGATCTTGATGAAGCAATTATTAAGCCAGGAAGGAGGTTGAAGTTTTGTCTCCCCCATGAATGGAAAGTTAGAACGGTCTGACTGTGAAGGTAGTATGTCAGCCCAGACAGTCTGAGATTGTGTCTGACACCCAACTTCATGAGAAGTCTGAACGAGGAGACTTAGAGGGACTGGAAGATCCTAGATTGCATCTGACAGAGAAAGGCATGTGTGAAGGAGACTCCAAGTGCATTCTGACTGAGAAGAAGCAACGCCATGGAAAATTGAGCACGCCTATGTTGTTGTTTATGAAATTTTTGAGTATATGTAATAGTTATGTTATTTTTGTAAGGGTCTTTTGGTGGAGAAGAGCTCCCAATCTGTAATTGGTTCTGCCAGAGATTTTCTCTGGTTATGTAATTGACTTGAGACTTTCATGTTAATATAATTCAACTTCCTTTCTCTTTCATTTTGTCTGTAAAGCTATTTAAAACACTTGGGCATGGATGATCCAGATGAGGATCATTATGTTGATGTAATGGAGGTTTGATTATAGCGGTATCATAGTTAGTTTTATTCATTTCCCTCTGTTCTCTTTCCCCTCTCACATTGAATGGCTCAGGCATGGATGATCTAGTCGAAGCTATTGTAGTTGCAGGATGATGGAGATTTGATCATACTGCAGTTGTAACTGTGTCCCTAGTAGACATATTTCAGTGTCTGAACTTGAGCTTAAGAAAGCTCCTAATTTTTGAGTTTTCTTCCAAGAGCTGCTAGAAGGATTGATTCCCAGAGAAGTCTCATTCATATTTCTCCTAAGTCTTCCCTCTACTCTCACTTTAACTCAATTTCCTGACTGAATTTAACATGGCCCTCACTTCCCTGTGCATTTCCTATCTAGTCCTGTGTTGAAAATCATTCATATTCTAAGTTTGCACCCATTTGACCTCTTTAAACCAACTTGTGATCTAAAAATGTTGATGGGTTCTAGAATTGCCTCTACCGCAACCCAGAGGTGACTTCTAGTGCTAACACTCAAGATACAACCTGAGGGAAGCTCCAAATCCAAAATTCTCTAGCTACAACCAAAAGGAGGATACAACCCCCTATGTTCTCTAGCTACAACTAGAAGTTTGCTATAACCACATGTCCTTTCCCCATCCAACCATCCTGACATAGAAGTATAATTATGGAACCATTGTCACACTATCACTGTGATATATACTACTGTAAACCTGTACCAATCAACCTACAATCAACTTGTTCGATAAACAAGTGCATCAACCATGCACCAACCTGTACCTAAACATGTACCATGAAAAAGTGCATCAACCATTCACCAACCTATACCAAACAACCTATAATCAACCTATACCATAAACCAGTGCATCAACCAAGCACCAAACCTATACAAATAACCTGTCACAACAACCTATCAAAACAACATGTCTCATCAATATTGTCAACCAAATCAGATCTACTCACCAAGATCAATCACCAATACAACTGTAATATTCCAGATATAAAAAGTATGCAGAACATAAATAAAATGCTAGAAATGGCAGATAAACAACAATATAACCAGAACAACACCACAATAACATTGAAATGATATCAAAATAACACTAGAAAGAGAACTTTGATTTTGAGAGCAATGTTCATGGGCCTCTTCAAGGGGGAAACCTCCAGTCGAGAAGATCTCTATTACAATAATATCCAAGCTAGGGTTCTCATACCCTCGACTCCTATTTACACTAAATATGTCTATCAAAAGAACCATCTAGAGGAAGATCCTTCTAGAAGCGGAAGCTTCTATTAGGTCTTATTACATTCAACTTATTATACTTTCTTTCAAGGAATTATTAATATTGACCTTTATTAGATCCGAATATATTGTTCTACCTATGTGAAGGTTAGGTCCCTAACATGTCCTCCCCCTTAAAAACAACCTTTTCCTTAAGGCTTGAGATGTGGAAATTGTTGTAGAATGGTAGCTGGTTCCCAAGTGGCATATGCTGGATTTGTATCTTTCCACTGGACTAACACTTCCTTGATGGTTCTATGATGTAGGCAATGCTCATGGTGGTCCAAAAATTCTTGTGGATATAGCCAAATGGATCCTTCTTCGTCCAACTCGGGAAGGTTGGTTTGAATTTGGCACTTAGTTCCAATCACCTTCTTTAAGCATGAAACATGAAAAACAGGATGTAGCTTAGAATGGATTGGCAAAGATAACTGATAGGACACCTATCCCACACGCTTGAGAATGGTATAAGGACCATAAAATTTGGGCACCAACTTTTGATAATGCTCGGCCTTGAGGGAATTTTTCTTGTAAGGATGCAGTCGAAGAAACACCTAATCCCCTTTTGCAAATTGATGTTCAAAGTGACCTTGATTTTCTTGTTACTTCATGCAATTTTGTGCCATGACCAATTTATCTTTGAGGGTATGGAGAATAGCCTCTTGAACTATAAGCATTTGGTCAACTGCATGGACCTTTGAGACACCAGGTAAGTATGAGAGAACTGAAGGTGGATTTTTTCCATATACCACTTCAAAAGGAGTCATGCATGTAGCTGTATGGTATGAAGTGTTGTACCACCATTCATCTAGGGGTAACCATTGAGCCCATTGATTTTTCTTTTCCGAGGCAAAACACCTCGAATGTGTTTCCAAACACTTGTTGACAACTTCAGTTTGACCATCTCTCTGGGGATGATAAGTTGTGTTGAGATGAAATTGGGTGCCTTGTAGCTTGAACAGTTCTTGCCAAAAATCGTTGGTGAAAGTTGGGTCGTGATTAGAAACAATAGAATGTGGCATGCCATGATGCTTGAAGACCTGATCCATGAAAATTTGATCCACAGTGGGTGTTCTAAATGGGTGTTGAAGAGCACATAAATGAGCATACCTGGAAAGGTAATCAACAACCAGCATGATGATTGATTTATTTGCTGATTTGGGTAAGCCTGTAATAAAATCCATAGAGATATCCCTCCAAATAGTAGGTGGTATCAAAAGTGGTTGTAGTGTGCTAGGAGATTTGATTGTTTCTCCCTTGTTGTGTTGAGACACATCACATTTAGAAACAAAATTATGAACGTCTTTTTTCATACCATCCCAAAAAATGAATGTTTGACCCTGTCATAGGTTTTGGTAAACCTGGAGTGCCCAGCTGTGGGTGTAGCATGAATCTCAGAAAGTATCGTGGATTTAAGTTTTGATTGTTTAATTAAATACAAATGACCTTTGTATCGAAGCTCATCATGGAGCCAAGAGTACCCTGGGGAAACTAGAGCATTGAACTGCAATTGTTGTATCAGATGCAAAATTTTGGGATCGTGTAGCCATTCCTAGAGAACGACTTGGAGCCAATCTGGTACAATGAAGGAGAGAGAAAAAAGATATCCTTCATCTTCATATTTTTGGAAAAGTGCATCTACAACCACATTGTCTTTTCCTTTCTTGTAAATGATTTCATAATCATATCCAAATACCTTAGTCACCCATTTTTGTTTCTCTACGGAGGAAATGCGTTGTTCCAGAAAATACTTGAGGCTTTGCTGGTATGTCTTAATTTGGAAGTGTTTCCCCAATAGATAATGGTTCCACAAATCAACAACATGTAGAATAGCCAAAATTTCCTTTTCATAGATTGATTTGCCCAGATTTCATTCAGACAGTTGCTTGTTGGTAAAGGTCAAAGGCTGACCCTCTTGCATAAGGAAATCACCAATTCCTTTCCTTGAAGCATCACATTCCAAGACAAAGGTCTTTGTGAAATCAGGAAGGCCCAGGACTGGAGTGGTGCACATGGCCATATTCAAGGTTTGAAAATCTTGAGCATCTGCTGGAGTCCAAGTGAAAAAGTTATTTTTTAGGAGTGCAGTGAGAGGAGCTACAATATTTCCATAATTCTTAACAAACTTGTGATAATAACCTGTTAAGCCCAAAAATCCACGCAATATTTTGAGATTCTTTGGGTGAGACCATTCTTTCATAGCTTCAATCTTTTTAGGATCCACCCTAATGTCAACCTTTCCAACCAGATGACCCAAGTACTCGACTTCTGAGGTGCCAAAAGCACATTTAGACTATTTCAGGAAAATATCGTGTTGAGAGAGTATATGGAGAACTCAATCCACATGATAAAGATGGTCTATCCAGGTTTTTCTATAGATAAGGATAGAATCAAAGAAACCTAAGACAAAGTTACAGAGAAGAGGACGGAAGACATGATTCATGAGGCTTTGGAAGTTGGAGGGGGAATTACACAAGCCAAAGGGCATGACCAAAAAATCATAGTGGCCCTCATGAGTTCTAAAGGAAGTCTTAGGAATGTCTACCTCTTTCATACGTATCTAGTGGTAGCCAAAATGAAGATCAAGTTTAGTAAATATCTAGGAGCCACTCAATTCATCGAAGAGGTCATCAATCAGGAATGGGAAATTTGTCTTTAATGGTAAGTTTATTGAGGGCATAGAAGTCAGGACACACTCACCAAGAACCTTCTTTCTTCAGGACCATGACCATAGGAGAAGAGTAGGGGCTTATACTAGGGAAGATAATGCCTGCATTAAGGAGTTACTGAACCGTTTTCTCAATTTCACTTTTTTGGGAAAGGCGGTGACAATACAGACAGATATTGGGAGGAAGGCTTTCTGGTACAAGGGGAATGGAATGATCATGAACACCACGGGAAGGAAGAAGTCCCTGGGGAGTGGAAAAGACCACTTGATGTTTAGAGAGGATGGATTGGAGGTCTTGTGGCACCGATTGTGTCTTTGTTGCTTGTATGGCATGGAGTTGGGCAATAATGCCAGAATGACCCTTTTTGAGTAGATTTTCCATGCAATGGGAACTAATGATCTCAGGTGAATTGGCGGTGATGCCTTGGAAATTATATTGTTGGCCCTCCTAGTCAAATTGCATGGTTAATTACTTAAAATCCATGAGAATGGGACCCAAAATCCTTAGCCAGTCTGCACCCAACACAATGTCACAACTCCCCATGTCAATAGAAAACATATGAGATTTTAGGTGGTAGTCACCAATTTGGAGACAAACATCTTCACAACGCCCTCGACATTTCATGGAGCCACCATTGGCAATCATGATTTGGAAATTATTGACTGCATGGATATAGCAATGAGTTTCTTGGGCAATGCGGTGATGAATAAAATTATGGGTGCTTCCACTATCAACAAGGATGATGACTTTCCTATGCTTGATGTAACTGATTAGCTTAAGGGTTTGGTGAGTTGAGAAGCCAGTGAGAGAATTTAGGGAAATGATTGGTTCTACTTCGAGAGGGTTTGAGGGAGGGGTTATGTCTCAAATAATGGTGCAATGATGAATACTGCAGTGATGAAATGCCCAAATGCTTAACCAGGAAGAAATGTGTAGTGATTTGGCAACCTGAACATAGTTGTGCAGCAATAGATCTTGTTTTTTTTATTTTTATTTTTCCATCCCCAAGGGTTAGGTATTCAAGGGTTCTACAGACAAGGGTTTTCCCTATGCTATAGCTCTCTGATATATGTGTGGGGTCCAATAGTAGTACTTGGCCCAATATCTTAGGGCACCAATGAAGGAGGCTAGACCGTGCCCTTAGCCGTACTACCCGACTACCCATGTATTAGAGAGTATCTTCCTGAGTGTTGTTCTCAGTGGCACTATAGCTATCAAGCGACTGATCGGTTTATCTAAAGAGGGATTCGGGTAATCTAGGTTGATCCATACATAGGTGTTGTCTGATGCGCTACCACTTGAAGGGGTACCAACAGGAGTTACAAGGGTGGCCAATAGATGTGCGCTTAAGTACCACTTGTATTTCCTATGTGTATGAATCCCTCAATGACGGGTTTATGCGCATAATGAAAGATCTCTATGGCTTAAAGATGCTATAATACGTCTCTACCTTGAAAAAAAATTTAACCCACAATTTCTGTCGAGGAAAGTGCTTTGATACCACTTGTAATATTCTAGATATAAAAAGTATGTAGAAAAGAAATAAAATGCTAGAAATGGCAGATAAACAACAATATAGCTAGAACAACACCACAATAACACTGAAATGATATCAAAATAACACTAGAAAGAGAACTTTGATTCTGAGAGCAATGTTCACAGGCCTCTTCGAGGGGGCAACCTCTAGTTGAGCAGAGCTCTATTGCAATAATATCCAAGCTAGGTTTTTCATACCCTTGAATCCTATTTATACTAAATATATCTATCAAAAGAACCATCTAGAGGAACATCCTTCTAGAATTGGAATCTTCTATTAGGTATTCTTACATTCGACTTATTCTACTTTATTTCAAGGCCTTATTAATATTGACCTTTATTACATCCAAATATATTTTTATACCTATGTGTGGGTTAGGTTGCTAACAACAACTCTCAAATATGTGCATAAACCAAGCACAACAACTCATAATCATCACCAAGATCAATATGTGCTTCTAATAATATACCAAGACAAATATGCTACATCATCCATAAACCATGTGTCAACAATACTAGTTGTCTCAACCATGTACCAAACATGTACCTCAACAAAAAGCCCTCATCAATTTCATCATCCAAATATGATTTGTAAGTCTATAATAGATGCGATGTATATGATCACATTCTTGCAAACCTTCCTTAAATTTAACAACAAGAGACTAGCATTTTCATCAAACTTTACTTTAGTCTCACATGACTAATTTTGGATTAGTCAACAACCCTAACTTGAAATAATAATAAATATGTATCTGTAATGAATAACGATCTAAAAATGGTACACAATGTTCTTCAGTATCTTTCATGCAATTCCTCCAGATTTGACTGCTTGGAACCTCTCAAAAAAGGAGTTATAGAAAAAATGGCATACCTTGTTGAATTATGGCTTATTCTATAGAGAGAACTTGTAGAGCATGCCCCGCACATAATTTTTTTTTTATGGATCTGAAAATTATACACGAAATACTAAAGACTATACTATAACCAATACATTTGGTCTTATTAAATTTGGATATGTTATGAAGAAGTTATGACGTTTTTACCCAAAACACGTGTTTTATAATAGTTTCAAGACTAGCCACAAACCTTCTTTTCCACAGTGTGAAACTCCAAAAACACAACGACCCACAAGATGAAATTGGTATCACAACTACTTGGATATGTTTCCTCAATGGCCTCCCAATTTTACTATTTGAATCATTCTATAAAAAATGTTATTTCGAAAATGGTGAGATGACGTGTAAATAACATACCTTAGAAAACATCATCAAAAGAATTTATCCTCCCTTGAATTTCGGCCTTCTTTACTTCACCTTCTCTATGAAATTCAGCTTAGATATCCTTTGGTTACCTCAGTCACCTATAGATATTCAATATGCTCATGTGCGATTAAAATGAGAGAGCATTGCCTCTTATTTATACTTTCACATAGCTTCCTCAAGGGGTTACCTTTTAGCCATCTTAACCCACTTTCTTTATTTTAGGGTTAACCCACTTCTAATTTCTCCATTAAATTTATTATTTAAATATTTTATTTTGTATTCACTTTGAATTATAGTACACTCATCACTTCACTTTATTATTTACCTTCTAAAATTTCTTAAACCACTTTGACTACTTTGACCTTTTGGGGCTTCTAGATGACTCATGAGGGCTCTCCAACTTCACATGAACATAACTCTCTAACTGTGAGGATTTATGTGACGTTCCACATACCACTAGAAATGGAATGACATGTAATATCCATATAAAATATTATTTCCTTCAAATAAATAAAAAATCATACCATTATACATCAAACAAACTTGGGTCCATTACCAAAACTTGGGTTCTCCAACTTCTCATGTCCATAACTCTCTAACCATGAGGCGTTATGTGACATTCCACATACCACTGTAAATGGAATGACATGTACTATCCATATATAATAGTCTTGCCTTCAAATATATTAAAACACATACCATTATAAATGAAACAACCTTGGGTCCATTACCCAAAACTTTGTGCTATTGGAATTCTCTACCAGACTTTCTCCAAGGGTTGATATCAATCTACAATATCACTCTCAAATGGTTGACATCAATGACAAACAACAATTCATACCAAATTTCCATCAACCTAAGCTAACTGTCTGACACGGTTCAATGATCCTTGCTTCTAACATCCTGTTTATCTTTTCCTTCACCTTCTTTTTATACTTCATATTTAACCTATAAGGTATTTGTCAGTTTGGATTAACATCTGGTTTAAAATGGATCTTCATCTCTGCTAGTTCACCAACTATCCCCTTTATTTATGAGAATGTAGTTGGGAATATATCTTTATACTCGCGTAGTAAATTTGCAATCTTCTCCACTATTTCATCATTCCAATAACTCCTATTTGCACAAACTTTGGATTCTTTGTTGTCCCAATGCGTATTTATTGGTTGTGTGTACACAATAGATTCAAGCTATGGACCTTATACTACATGCTCCCCCTCTTTTTCAGGTACTTTCACATTCCTTGGATATTCCTCATCATGTTCTTCTTTAGCAACATTGTAACACTCTAGTAATTCATGGGCAGTCATAGAAGATATTTGCACACTATACACATATACCACCTCCATTGGCCATTCTTATGAAAATATATTGGTTCGAATGACCTATATGGTTGCATATGCTAATGTATATTCATGTTCAAAAGTAAATGTTACCTTAAACATTTGAATCATCTAGTCCTAGTTTGTTGTTTCTCTACACATTTCTAGTTCCAAGTACTAGTTCTTCGGAATTGTATCCAATGTATGTATAAACATGTGTGCCCATTTATTCTTTGGTAATAAACTCCATATGGTTCTACACTACTCAACATGACCTTCTAGGTCACTTATCCATATACACTTCTACACAATATTCTCCAAATAAGTACCAAATCTCACTTGCATTAGTCTTCAACACTGCGGCCATTCTTCGATTCCCTCTTTGTGTACAACCCACTATATGCCTAGAATAGTCTTTAGGACAACATCTAGTGCCAACAATATTTTTTTTTCAGGTACCTAAAACTCAAATACATTTACAAAATATCTTATATCAATCAATCCATCATACCTAGGTGGATCACATAACTTCGTTCCAATCCAACGCAGTGATCTAGTTTTGTGTTCACATCATCTAGTTCATACTTTCTGCATCCACTACAAAAAATGTTCTAGACCTTACTCTAAATCTGATTCACAAAAGATAATAATTATCCAACTTAGTGCACCATCTGCAGTGGGGTTAACATAATCCTCCATTTGTGCATTCATATTATACAAGTTGTCAATTTCCTTCCCTCTTGTTGGTTCTATGTACATCTTCCCTTCTATTAGGTCTAATGGTGCAGTAACCTTCAAGTATCCTACCTAAAATATCACCTCCACCCTCTTCAGATTAATGATTTCTTGATTATGAAAGGCCCATTCTAGTCCCAATAGTGTTGGATATGGATAACTATCATCCATGATCTCAATGACTTCAAAATATGCTACACTGCACACTCAATCTATATTCACAGGTACTCCTATCAATCAGCCAATTTGTTAAGAACCAAATATCAATATAGCATAGAAAAACCTCAGAAAAAGTACTCAACGCCTTGAAAAAGAGATCATTTCAGATAATAAGCCTCTTCAAGGGGGAAATCTCCTTTTACCCCACTTAAATGTTCAATTACAGGATGATTCCAAATGACAATGTCTCCTTGGTATATATAGGAGACTAGGAGGTAAAATTACAACTAATGGAATAAAGCTGACATAAATAAAATAACATTACTAATGTAATATGCCCCAATTAAGGGGTAATGAGTGAATATTAGGGCTTAACACGACCCTCCCCTTGAGACAAGTGTTGTCCGCAACGCTTGAGTAACTCTAGATGCTTTTGTATAAAAGAATCATCTTCCCAAGTGGAATATTCAGCCGGTCATTTCTTCCATTTAATGAGATACTCTGAAATGGATTTATTCCTCACCTGGCGAATTCTTGTGTCAGAGATGGTTTCAGGCTCCAATATGATTTTCCATCCTCGTCAAGTTCTGGAAATATAGTTTGAACTAGGATCTTGTCGCCTATAACCTTATTTAATCATGAAACATGGAAAAATGGGTGTACTCGTGAAGATGCAGGCAACTCCAATTTGTATGCCATAGTACCAAACTTTTGCAACACCTTATAAGGGCCATAGTATTTTGGTGATAATTTATTATCCTTCTTGGCTTGCTTGAGGGACATCTATTTGTATTGTTGTAGTCTTAAAAATAGCCAATCCCCTACTTCAAAACTTCTTTCACTACAATGTTGATCTACTTGTTGTTTCATTCGATTCTGTGCCATGGTTAGGTTGTCATTTAAGATTTGGAGAACTTGTTGTTGATTCTCAATGTGATCTTCCACTCCTTGAACTTTAGATTTTTATTTTAGAGAAGAAGTGATGGAAGGAGGGTGGTATCCATAAAGTGCCATAAATGGTGTCATTTTTGTTGCAGTATGAAATAAAGTGTTATACCACCATTNGTCACTTACAATAATCTTTGGGCTGCCATGTAGCTTTTGAACTGTCTCCATGAATGCGGTGGAAACTGTACTAGATTTGAAGGGATGAGAGAGTTCAAAAAAATGTGCGTACTTGGTCAGTCTATCAACAATCACCATGATGACACTCTTTCCTTCAGACTTTGGTAACCCTGTGATGAAATCCATCGAAACCGCCTCCCAGCGCTGACTTGGGATGGATAATGGTTGTAAAAGACTTGGGGTATTAATTGTTTACACCTTATTTTGTTGGCAAACCAAACATTCTACCAAAAACCTTTGAACATTAGTTTTAAGGCCATCCCCAAAAAAACCCTTCTTGACTCTATGGTAGGTTTTCAAAAATCTCGAGTGCCCTCCTACTGGAGAGGTGTGCAATTCCAATAGTACCTTTTTTTTTTACTTTGGACTTCTTACATAAATACAAGCGATCTTTGTACCATAGTGAATCATTTTTCCATGTAAATGTATCTGATGCACTAGAATCCTGTTGCAACTTTTGAATGAGAGTCCACATTTTTTCGTCATTCTTCTATTCATCCCTTGCTTCTATTATCCAATCAGGTTGGATGATCGAGATAGCATAGAGAAAGGCCTCAACATCTTCATCCTTTCTTGAGAGTGAATTTGCCACAACATTTTGGTTCCCCTTTTTATAGACGATTTCAAAATCATAACCCAATATCTTGGTTACTCATTTTTGTTGTTCTTCTGAAGATAGTCTTTGTTCCAAGAAGTATTTAAGACTGTCTTGATTTGTTTTGACCTTGAAGTGCCTACCTATTAGGTAAGGATGTCATTTCTTCAATGCATGTAGTATTTCCATCATTTCCTTCTCATAGATGGGTTTGTGTAAGTCCTTTCCCTTGAGTGGTCGACTTTCAAAAGCTAAGGGGCTTCCTTCTTTCATTAGGACAACACCAATTCCATTTCTCGAGGCATCACATTCCATAATAAAGGTTTTTGTGAAGTCTGGAGTGGTCAAGATAGGAGCTTTGCACATCACCTATTTAAGTTGTTCAAAAGCTTTAGTTGCCTCTGGAGTCCATGAAAATGCATCCTTCTTAGTTAGTGATGTTAAAGGTGCTGCTATTCTTCCATAGTTCCGAACAAAATTGCGGTAATAACCTGTCAAACCCCAAAATCCTCTAAGATTCTTCAATGTTTTGGGATTCGGCCAGTCCATCATGGCATTAATCTTGTTAGGGTCTACCTTGACACCTTCATGAGATACAATATGACCCAAATACTCTACCTCCTTTACTCCAAA